>JAAGEH010000006.1:5296317-5352755 GCA_011751065.1 Lasiurus cinereus
CTGAGGCTGAGGCTGAGACCCTCGTGCTGAGGCTGAGGCTGAGACCCTCGCGCTGAGGCTCAGGCACCGAGACCCTCGTGCTGAGGCTGAGGCACTGATACCCTCGCGCTGAGGCTGAGGCTGAGACCCTAGTGCTGAGGCTGAGACCCTTGTGCTGAGGCTGAGGCTGAGATCCTCTTGCTGAGGCTGAGGCACTGATACCCTCGCGCTGAGGCTGAGGCTGAGCAGTGCGTCCTCGGCTCTCGAGCCACCAGGGCACCTGCCCTCTGGGCTTCATGCCCCCGGCCATGCCGCGCCGGACCTGCAGGAGCGAGCGCCGGTGCTGGTTCCCTTAATCCCTGCGACCCCCCGCTCCCCCCCACGTGTGTGTGCTGCCGCTGTGGCAGCAGGAGGAGGTGTGCTCAGTGGGTAGAGCGTCGGCCGGCGGACTGAAGAGTCACTCACGGCGGAGCCCGCGGAGGACTTGCTGCTCCAGACCCACCCGTGACTGATAATTCTCAGGGGAAAAGGGGTGTGAGGTATACAGGGAGAGACTGGACAAAAATCATACACCTATGGATGAGGTCAACGGGAGGGAGGGAAGGGTGTGAGCTGGGTGTAGGGGTGCTATGGAGGAGAAAAAAGAAAAACAAATGTAATAATCTGAATAATAAAGATTTAATTTAAAAAAAAAAGATACAGTGGTACCTCGAGATACGAGTGCCCTAACATACGCGATTTTTGAGATACGAGCTGTCGAGATAGTGATTTTTGCTTTGAAATATGAGCAACATTTGAGATAGGAGTAATGTCTCGGATCGGCTGGCTGCACACGACCCTCCAGTTTACTGCAACTCGAGCATCTCATAGTTTCCTAAGGTTACTGTTATGGAACGAATTAAACGCGTATCTCGATGTACCACTGTATTTTTTTAAAAAACCTCCTTAAAATAATAAGACAAACAATTTTAATAGGCAAAATATTTAAACAGATAAGTTCAAAAATATATTAAAAAAACATCAAATAAGCACATATCATCAGTCCTTAGCAAAATGCTAATAAAAACACAGTGAGATGTTCCCACACATCCACTAAAATGGCTAAAATTTAAAAGATTGATAATATCAGCTGTTGGCAAGGAGGTGGAGCAATTAGAACTTATGTATAGGGGATGCAAAAACAGTGCAGCCACAGTGTCAAACAGGTTGGTGTCTCTTATAAAGTGAAACATACACTTCGAATACCACCCGGAGATGCCTCCACAAGTGTTTGCACAAAAACCTGAATTCAACCATTCACGGCAGCCCTATCCATGACAGCCCAAAAACTGGAAATCACCCAAATGTTCATCAACTGGTGAGTGAAAAAAACAAATTGCGGTGCATCCCGGTGATGGAATACCACTCAGCAACAGAAGGGAAGAGATTAATCATTTGCTCAAAAACATGGGTGAATCCCAAAAACAGAGTCAGTGAAATAAGTGCACAACTTCATTTATTAAAAATTCTAGTAAGGTGGAAACTAGAGAGAGAAAGCAAATCAACTATCACAGTGGGTGGATGAAGATTATGTGGCTGGATCTACTTGTAAGAATTCACCACAAGATTTTAACCCTAGGAATTGTGTCATATGGAAATAATACCTCAATAAAAGACATGCATGTGGGATGAAAAAAAAAAGTATGTTACAAAGTTGTTATCTCTTCATTTTCCACCTCCAGCTAAAGTCCTGTCCATTCTGGCTGACATTCTTGTTAAGCCATTGGGTTTACTACCTCCTCTGGGGTTGCCCGAGGACAAATAATAAAGATGACTCACAATCCCCCTCTGTAAAATGGGACTACTGTAGTACCAGCCTAGCCTGGTTTGAGAGAGGGTAAGAGGAAGGAATGCAGGTGAAGAAGGATTTGGCTGATGCACAATCAATATTAGCAAGCACTATGCTAATTACAGGTTGGACCTTTACAGATGCGCCCAGCCCTGGGCTTTGTCTTCGGAAACATAGCCCATTTCTCCCTCACAAGGTGGGGCTTCTTAATCCCCTCTTGCAAAATTAAAATTAAAAAAAAGGCTAAGGATCAGACTGGTCTCACAGCTGCTAAGTACTGAGAGTCAGGATTCAAATCCAGACCTGTCTCACTCCTACGTACCCAGAAGTGTTACAGAAATCCGATTCTGATTCTCCCTGTTCTCTCCTTTCTCTTCTTTCTTCTCTCCTCCTCTTGACTCACCAGGGAGACATTTCCTGTATCCATCAGATCCTTCAGTGGCCCTTCTGCCCACTGAGCCTTCTGCCCACCTCTATGCCACATCCTTTGTTGGTGTCTTGCTTAAACAGCATCCCAGCAGTTGGGAAGCATTAGAGTTAATCTCTCCACAGAGGTCGTCCCTGACCACTCTGTCTGTAGCTGTGACATTGTATGGCTATCATTTTTGCTGATTGTCAACACACACACACACACACACACACACACACACACACACCACTATCGACTCCCATCCCATGATACCGCACATAGAATGTAAGCTCCCTGTAGGCAGGGACTGGATCTGTATGGAACACTGTGTTTTGCTCTATTTTTACCCCACCACTGTATCCCTCCTACCTAGGCTGTTCACATGGAATTGGTATAATCATTAAGTTCTAGAAGGAACTTACAAGACCATCATCATCCAACACTTACGCTTTTATAGATGGGGAAATCCAGAGAGGTTAAGTGGCTGCTCCAAGGTTACACAGCTGGTTGGGGCAAAGCCACAGAGCAAGCTTTGAATTTTTGGAGTCCCTATCAAGTAATGGTTCTACTTCACATTGCCTTTTATGCCCAGGTCTAAGAAGGCAGGAGGCACAAGACACAACATAATCATTTTTAATCTTAAATTTTTAAAATTGATTTTAATGTCATGTAGTGGGGCTGGCAGTGAGGGGTTGAGAGATCCTTGGCCTCTCATTGAACTTTCAGGGTCATCTTCAAAAAGATCACAGTGTTCAGGGGAAGCAGTAATAAGACAACTTTAAACTGGCATCCCATTCTCAGATTATGTTGCCTGTAGTGCATTTTAAAATAATTCGTCCTATAAATCCTATAATCCTGTATACAGTGTTGTTACAGTCAACAGTAATTTATGTACATCCAAGCTTTTATTCTGTTTAATGTAAACATTGAAAACATTCCATAATTTTTGGTAACCCTTGCTTTGGCAACTCCTCATTTTTATTTCTTGAGATGCCAGAAGCTTTGTTGAGTAGGCACGGCCTGGGCCTCTCCCGGCCTCTGTGTGGTCCTGGGCCTCTACCTGTTTACATTGTTGGATACTGCTCCCAGCACTCTTGCGCCCTGGGGGCACCCAACTCTGGAAAGCTGAGCAAGGAAGACAGTCTTCTCAGGCACAGGCTCTAACAGGAGCTGGTGGTTATGCAACTGGCTTACAAAATGTTCCCCTGCATCTCTACACCGCTCAGCCTTGCTCCTGGCTGCATGCTATTCTGTGGGTAACTTAGCATTAAAGCATTGTCTACACAAGAAAAACAAGTCCAAGGCTGATGCTTCTGATGGTGAAATCGCCACCCATTCAGTGGGGAGCCATAAAAAGGGTACCTGGCCACAGGGTCACGGGGCAGCATCCCACATGCCAAAGCGTGACATAGAGGCTCATTAAGGACAGATATTTGGGAGTGTGTGTTTGTCATAAACTAAAAATGTGGGTGAAGAGCCATCACAGAGGTCAGGAAAGAACTATTAGCCAATCAGTGACTCAGGACGAGTTTACACATCTGTGATGGAAACCGATTGTTGAAGATTCATCACAGATATCTGCACTTGATGGTGTGGACTGATCCCAGGTTATGCATAAATGACTATTCATCAGTGATGAGAACACCTTCTAGGTTTCCTGTGGACAAACTGCCTCCAATTGAAACAGGCTGTCTCCTCAAAATTAGTGTCCAACCTTGAGCATGGATGAGTCAAAGCACTTGTTTCTTGGTTTAGTGGATTTTCTGTTTGCAACATTTGGTCATAAACCAAAATAAGTGTTTAGCTATCTATTTAGAGTTCAGGTTAGAAGGAGGAGGATGTAAGCGATAGCAGGTCTCCAGAAAAATACTAGCACTGACAAATACGGTAGCAATAACTACATTTCTATGAGCCTCAAAAACAATGTATTTATGGCTTCCCACTTTTATGCCTGCTCCCCCTTTTTTCCTCTTAGCTTTGAATACATGTTAATAAATGATAACAAATAAAAATTCTTAAAAACAGAATGAAGCCTTTTTCGAGATCCAGCCCTGTCTACTTTTTATTTTTATTTTTTGAGTCTATAATAGTCAGAATAACATTTTGGTGTCGGGAGTCATCCAAACCAAATCCTGGTTGTTTGCATCCCGAGTTGGGTACAGGCTGACCACCTGCCCTCATTCCAATTACAGACCTTCTGACCCAGGTCCAGGCACGGGATTAAAACTGCCATGGAATCTGAACCACAGACCTTGGTCCTTACTCAGCCCCTCTGAACTTTGCTCCGCATAAGGACATGGGCATTTCCTTCTCTCATTTCCTCCGAGTAGGCTTGGGAGTGCCCCGGGAAGGTTGTCATAAACAGGCTGCCAATAGCAATAATCAAATCCATGGAGATCAGGTCTATTTCCCCAATTAGATTTTTGCGACAGTAAAGAAATCAAATGGGATAAGGGGCAGGAAGAGTCAGGTGCATCCAATACTCCCGCATCTGGGTACTGAAATGCAACTCCTCTGGGATGCATCCTTACCAACAATGATTCTTTGGGCTGCGGAGCCCAGAACACCTAAGCCTTCTCCAGCCTGTCGGTGAGCTTGCCACCATGTATGGGCAAGTATTTCTGTACAAAGTCGCTGGGAAAGGAGATTGTGTCCAACCTGGACAAAGCTCATATTTGTCGGGCCAGTCCCAGTTTTTTCAGGCAGGGAAGGGGGATTTCCATACTCCTGTCATCCCTGTGAGCTCCACTCCGAGTCACCCTCCCTCACAGTCCGTCAGCGCCCCATGCTTAACGGAGAGAGAGCCATCGTCCTGACGTGACACATAAAACACCTGAGCAGGAACATGCAATGAGCTCATGCAGGAGCAGAGATGACCTCACTCGGGGGAGGGGATGCAAGGGACTGGATCCAAACAGGGAGGAATGCGATGGATGGTGGCTGTGTCCCCGGGAGGGTGCAACTGATCAGCAGCAGTGTAAGCGCTGACATGTCCATAGGCTCACAGCTAACTCTTCGCGTGCCAGGCGCCGTTCGCCTGCACCATGATGCACTGGTGTGATTTGCAAGTTTAATGTTGAAGGTTCTTTTTTTAGAGTCCATTAATGTATATTAAATAAATAGTAGTATGTGAGGTAACAGATATGGCTAACATCCAAAGCAATATGCAAATGACAGTTGAGAAACAGGTTATTAGTACTAGATAATACCATCTCTCTCTTTCTCTTTTTCTCTCTCTCTTTCTTTCTCTCTTCTCTCTTGAGGCAATACCATTTCTCAGAAAACAAAAACTCCATCACAACAAAGAAATTTTAAAAACAACTACCATGTATTAAACCTTAATTACATGCCCAGCACTGTATTAAGTATTTTATAAGCATTAACTCTAATACACAGACATACACACACACACACACACATACGCACATAATAACAACAGTAAATTAGGAAATACTGTTACTCCCATTTTACAGATGAGGAAACCAAGGCTTAATAATGCTAAATAATTGGCTTAGGGTCACAAGCTAAAGTGACAGAACTAGGATTTGACTTCACTTCCACTAGATCTCAGAACCTAGGGAGGTGTGAACTGTGACCTCATTTTCCCTGTGCCCAGCACAATGCTGAGTCATCTGAATATGCCACTCGCTCCTTGGGGCGAAGGAACTGTCATGGGCCACTGGGAAAGCAGCTACTTCCTGTCCCTGTAGAGGGAGAACATCACCACCAAGACCCTCACCGTCCGGGGGTCAGCCTCTAAGCTAAACAATTTCTCTTTGGAGTGACAGGTTATGACTTAGTCACCCTGGCTCTGCCTTCTTTCTCTTTAGAGTGACAGGTTATGACTTAGTCACCCTGGCTCTGCCTTCTACCTTCTACACCCAGCTGTGTCATGGGTGGCTTACAGCATAACCTCAGAACACAGGCTTTTATGTAACTGGCAATAATTGGGAACTGTATGGAAGGCTGGCATGTCCCTTCAGACTGCCCTGAGGGCAGGGCACCCTTCCAGTCTGCTGTAAGGCTAACAGCTCCCAGATATCAATTCTCAGAGTTGCCCTCAGCTCCACAGGAGCCCGTTTACCTGGGAGATTGTCCTTCACCCTCCAGGAGGAAGCCGAGCTGGCTGTCCTGGGATGAAAGGCCAGCTGCTCTGCCCCTGGGGAGGCTAATGCAGCCAGTTTCCGCCGAAGCTGGGCTGGTGGAGAAGGGTTTCTGCTTAGCTTCTCAAGCTCTGCCCCACTCCTTGCTGCCTTCCCCAGCTGCCTTTCCTAAGTTGACCACCTCTCCAACCCCTCTCCTTTAGACAGCCGGCAAGAACACCACACTGTGCTTGTCCATGCACAGGGACTCAGACATGTGTTAACTGAGATGTGGGCCTTGAACTTCAGGAATGCATGCTAGTGGAGCCAAAACTCACAAACAATGGGGTAAGAACCAGAAGAACGCCTGCCTTCTTTCTTATTCTCTTCTCTTATGACAGTGGTTTGTGTGCCAGGTTTAGGCAAAACATTATTTAGATCTTGTTCAATTTGATTCTGAGAACAAATTCCTAAGGTAGATATTGTGATTAACCATTTTTGTTTGTTTGTTTATTATTTGTTGTTGTTAACCTTCACTCAAGGATATTTTTTCCATTGCTTTTCAGAGAGAGTGGAAAGGAGGGAAGAACCTGAAGAGAGACAGAGAAAAGAGAAACATCAATGTGAGAGAAACACCTCGAATGTTTGACTCTCTTGCAAGCCCCTACTGGACTGGAGATTGAGCCTACAACCCAGATATGTGCCCATGACCTGGAATTGAGCCTGTGATCCTTAGGGTGCATGAGCAGATACTTTAATCATGGGTCAGGGTGATTAACCCCTTTTTAGACTCAAGAAAAATGAGAGGGGATTTGAACCCCGATCACTCAGAAACTCCTCACTCTTATACAAACTCTTTCCTACTTCTCTAGGTCAAAGGTCAGCAAATTACACTCCCTGGGCACTGTCTGTTTTTGTAAACAAAGTTTTATTGAAACACAGCCATGTGCATTATTGGCATATGGCTATGACTGCTTTCAGCCTTCAAAGGCAGAGGTGAGCAGTTGACAGAGCCTAGAGTCTGCACAGCCAAAAATATCTAGGATCCTTCTCTTTATAGAAAATATGTGCTTTTTGTCATTGTTGCTGTCCGTTAGTTGCAGATAAAGAGAAAATGTGAGAGGAAGAGATGAAGATGAAATTGCCAGTTATGAAAACAGTTATATGGATATAAAATACAACAGAATGAATATCCTATATAATAAAAGCCTAATATGCAAATCGACTGAACAGCAGAATGACAGGTGGAATGACTGGTTGCTATGATGCACACTGACCACTAGTGGGCAGATGCTCAAAGCAGGAGCTGCCCTCAGTCCACAGGTCCCAGGCCAGCCAAGGCGGGTGCCAGTGGGGGTCCCCCAATCACCCCACCAGTCACCCCACAGATTGGCCTTGATTGTTGACCAAGCCCGGGGACTCTACCGATGCATGAATTTTGTGCACCAGGCCTCTAGCAGTCAATAAGATCATAGTAATTCTGTAGGGTGTCAGGTGCTAGATATATACATGTTGTACACCTGAAACTAATACGATATTGTATGTCAACTGAAATGGGGGAGGGGGAGAGTTATGAAGAAAAAATGAAAGAAAATGTGAAATCTCTTCCCTTCAAATCAAGGTTCTCCAGTCAACTGCGGTTTCAGCAGAGACCGCTCACTGACAAAGGGAGAATCTGAGTTGTTCTATTCAGTTCTCCTTCAACACTTGCAGAAGAACAGATCCCATTATTTGACCGGCCCCTGTTTCCCTTGCTGCTTCGCCTACTGACTCTTTAAGGAGTGCTAGCATTTCCTCAACTGATTATTCTTACACAGAATGACATGGAAGTTTCTTCTTGACATCTCCCTCTAGAAGTCTCAATGTTCAGCATATTCCATAACCTTTTGACCCCATCTGCATCCCCACAAGTTCCTCTTCTAGCCTTTTAATTACTGAATTTCAATGCTTGGAAGTCATGATCATCTCCTCCCAAGGTTTTCTGTCACACAGCTTTCCAACTTTGATCTCTTTTTGTCTTTTCACATAAGTCAGTCCCTTCTTAATTGTTGCCTAGTCTTTGAACTGTAGTCAATCTGTTTGCATTCTGGGATGATTAAAATACAATGAGTACCCTGGGACTTATGGAGAGGAAACAGACCTCCTCTATTCAGGTTCAGATGGCCAGTTGAATTTGAGCCCAACATTCTACTTTCCTCCTTCTGAAAGCCTCTTCCAGAATGTTTTAGATGTGTTATGGTAGCTTACTAGTAAGCTAGCTATATTTATTATTTTAACACCATAAGACTCCTGACTTTTAAATGTAAACTACACAAAGTAAAACTTGGGATAACCTTTTTGCAAAGCAATTTAATCATGTACAAGAACTTTTTCTTAAGGTTACGCTCTTTGACTCACTCACTCACTTCTGGGATGAATCCCAAGGCTCAGAATCAAATAAAATAATCAGAAGTGCCACCAATGATGTGGATATAAGGCTGTTCATCACAGTATTATCCTAAATAAAAGCCTAATATGCTAAGTGCCCGGTCATCTGGTAGTCTGTTAAACTAATCAAAGCATAATATGTTAATGATATGCTAAGGCCACTCAATTGCTCTCTATGGCATGCACTGACCACCAGGGGGCAGACATCCAACCAGTAGGTTACCTTGCTGTGGAGTCTGATTGTTCAGGACTAAGCAAGATGGGCCAGACACCCCCTGGAATCCTCCTCTGGTCCCTCCCCAGCTGATCAACTTCCTGCATCCATCCCTGGCCCCGATAGTGCACTGATGGGATCCCTTGGCCTGGCCTGCGCCCTCTAGCAATCTAGGACACCTCAGGGGATGTCAGAGAGTCGGTTTTGGTCCAATCCTATAGGCCAGGCCCAGGGACCCCACTGGTGCATGACCTCTAGTTTTAAATAATAGAAAAAATGGAAATAAATCTATTTTAATATAACAGAACTACTAAAAAAATAATTTCACATCTTTCTGAAGAAACTTTTTTTTATCCTCACCTGAGGATATATTTATTGATATTTTAGAAAGAGAGAGAGACATAGACACACACACAGAGAGAGAAAGAGAGAAAGAGAGAGAGAGAGAGAGGAAGAGAGAGAGAGAGAGAAACATCAATGTGAGAAAGCAACATCAATCAATTGACTCCAAGTAGACACCCAACCAGGGATCGAACCAGCAACCTTTTGGTGTACAATGCTCCAACCAACTGAGCCACCCAGCCAGGGATGAAGGTATATTTTATATGCATTAAAAAATATGTCTTTGAAGAATTTTTGATAATATTGTAAAAGGTTCCTGAAGCAATGTTAAGTAAAAAACTATATGCAAGTCCTACTTGGTTTGGCACGGTAGATGGACCGTTGGCCTGAGAATTGAAGGGTCCTGGATTCTATTCTAGTCAAGGGTACATGCCCAGATTGTGGGCTCGATCCCCAGTAGGAGGTATGCAGGAGACAACCAATCAATGATTCTGGTATCATCATTGATGTTTCTATCTCCCTCCCTCTCCCTTTCTCTCTAAAATCAATGAAAACATATTTTTTAAAAAGAACTCTATGCAAATACAGTGGTACCTCGAGATACGAGTGCCCTAACATATGAGATTTTTGATATACGAGCCATGGAGCGAGCGATTTTTTGCTTTGAAATACGAGCAACATTTGAGATACGAGTAATTGCGTTGGTCAGCCGGCTGCACACAACCCACCAGTTTACCGTGACTCGAGCATCTCATAGTTTCCCACGCCTCAGTCAGTGTGCTTGTTTACCTCGTTGTCGAAGCATCTTTTGTGCATTTACATACTTTATCACATTTCTTTTTATAACCATGGGTCCGAAGAAAGCGAGTGGAAAGGTCAGTGCTCAGAAGAGGATGATGTCTATTGAATTAAAGCATGATATCATATAAAAATATGAGCAAGGTGTGCTAGTGGCTAACTTGGCGAGGCAATACCAGCGTAGTACTTCAACGATATGCACTGTGCTTAAACAGAAGGAGTCGATAAAGGGTATAACGCCAGCTAAGGGCGTTACAATAATTTCAAAGCTCCGTAGCTCTCTCCATGAAAAGATGGAGAATCTACTGATGGTGTGGGTGACAGAGAAGCAGCTTAAAGGAGATACATTAACACAGGGCATCATATGTGAGAAGGCGCGAGCGATTTACGGTGATTTGCTGGAGCAGACCCCGCACACTTCCACGGACAAAAGATTCATCTAAAGCCAGTAGATGCTGGTTTGATAACTTCAGGAAAAGGTCCGGCATTCACTCCATCGTCAGGTATGGTGAGGCAGCAAGTTCGGATGTGAAGGCAGCTGAGGATTACCTCAAAACTTTTTCCGAACTGATAGAAGCCAAAGGATATATCCCCCAGCAAGTCTTCAACTGTGACAGGGCTTTTCTGGAAGAAGATGCCAAATAGGACTTATATAATGGCAGAGGAGAAGGCGATGCCAGGCCACAAACCCAGGAAGGGTAGGCTAACTCTCTCACTGTGCACCAATGCGAGTGGCGACTGCAAGATCAAGCCTCTGCTCGTATACCATTTGGAAAACCCCAGAGTCTTTAAGTCACATAAGATTTTAAAAGATAAACTGCAAGTTATGTGGAGGGCAAACCCGAAGGCATGGGTCACCAGGCAGTTCTTTGTGGAGTGGGTAAACCTGGTTTTCGGCCCCTCTGTTAAGAAATATCTACAGGAAAACAACCTAACCATGCAAGCCCTCCTCATCCTCGACAATGCGCCTGCTCACCCACAGAACCTCGAAGATGAACTCCTCGAAGAGTTCAAGTTTATAAAGGTTGTGTACCTACCTCCCAACACCACTCCTATCCTGCAGTCCATGGATCAGGAGGTGATTTCTAATTTTAAAAAGCTGTACATCAAGCACCTGTTCTGGCGCTGCTTTGAGGTGACGGAGAACACAAACCTCACCCTTCGAGAGTTCTGGAAGAACCACTTTAACATCGTGATATGCCTCAGAATTATTGATCAGGCCTGGCTGGGTGTTACAACGAGGACTTTGACCTCTGCATGGAAGAAGCTGTGGCCTGAGGCCGTAGCCGAAAGGACCTTCGAAGGATTCGAACCCGAGGTGCCAGTGGAGGAGGAGATAGTGTCTCTGGGAAAATCCATGGGCCTGGAGGTGGATGAGAGAGACGTGAATGAGCTCGTCGAGGAGCACTCTCTGGAACTCACCACGGAGGAGTTACAAGAGTTGCAGTCTCAGCAACATGCGGAGGTTCTCGAAGAAATTGGTTTTGAGGAGTAGCCAGAGGTGGAGGAGATCTCTACAAGTGAGATAAAGGAGATCTTAGGAATGTGGGAGAGGGTGTCACACTTCGTGGAAAAGAAACACCCTGAAAAAGTTGCTACTGGTCGTGCATCGGAGCTGTTCAATGAAACTTGCCTCACCCATTTCAGAAACATTCTGAAAGGGAGGAAGAGGCAAACCTCGTTGGACACGTTTTTTTTTAAATCGGCCAAAAATGCAAAGACCAGCAGCAATTAAGTTCAGTGAAGATTAGTTAAGTTACATTCAGTTTAGGGATAAAGTGTAGCATTAAGAGTGTAACGAGTAGGTAAATACACTTTATAAAACCAATTTATTCTTTTACATTCTCTTTTATTATGTTTTTATGCAATATTTGTCATTTATAAATACATTTTTCTTATTCAAAAACACGTAACAAGAACAACTGGGGTGGCATTTTGGGGGCTGGAACAGATTAACGGCATTTCAATTGATTTCAATGGGGAAATTTGCTTTGAGATACGAGCAACTTGATATACGAGCAAGGTTACAGAATGAATTAAACTCGTATCTCGAGGTACCACTGTAATAGTAAACCTGTAAAATACATATATTTGTGTATATACATTACATATATGTTATCAATGGATAATAAGCAGATTAATTTTTTTATTGTTTTGTTCACTGCTATATGCCCAGAACCTAGACCTAGGTTTCTCAGTCATGGTACAATTGACATTTGGGGCTGGGTAATTTTTTTGTTGTGGGGCCATCCTGTGCACTGTAGGATGTTTAGCAGCATCCCTGACCTCCACCCAGTAGATGTCAGTAGTACCCATCGCCCCACCCAGCTGAGACAACTAAAATGTCTCTTGGGGACAAAATCACCCCTGTTAAGCATCCCTGGCCTGGAACATATAGTAGTGTTAGAAAATATTGTTGTATAATTTAATGAATTAGAAGATACAGGAAAATTTCAGTTGTTATCTCTCACTACTATAATTATTTTCTCTTTAGTACATTATTGTATTTTTTCAAATTTTCCACCATAAGCATGTGTTAGTCCCATTCATAATCTTTCACCCAAAATCCACAAACCTTATTTGGCAGCATATCTGGACTCCTCTGAGTTTACATGAGGGCTTTCATAACCTCAGGTGGTGGGGATACTTATGCATTTCTCTGAAGAGATATTGAAGTGTTATTTGATATTCAGTGTAAGCAAAACACATCTAAAATATGAAAAAAATATCTTACTCACAAAATGTATCTGGCCCCTCAGTTCGGGGACAAAGGATTGTGAGCCGGTATTACTGTTACAATTAGCTAAACAAACGAACATATGACCAGCCTCATGAAACGCCTCTACTCAACAGAATAAATGAATTAAGGAGGTATTAGTAAGTAAACACTCACCCAAAAACTCTCTCCAAAGAAGTAAATTGTGAAAAAATAAAAACAAAAATGTCTGGGTTACTGTAGTCATCTGACTTTACAGTTGAGGGAACAGGTGCTCAGAGGGTTTGGAACCCAAAGTCCCACAGCTGGTGGAGGCTGGTGCCGGGCAAGCAGGGATCCATGAGATTGCATTGTCTCCCATCTGAGCCAGCACCCTAACTGCTGTCTCGTTTCTGTAGCACACAGCACAGCACCTGGCAGAGTAGATATCCATGATGTCGGTTAGATGAATAAATGAATGTGCACCATTCCGAGCATGAGATGAATTTCTGAGAAAACCAAGGTCATCTGAGTTTCACCTTCAACAGGAAATAAAGCAAGGGAGGGTTTGGCAGGGGCTAGATAAGCCCCAGGACTGACAATAAATGTTCTGTTGCAGAGTTGAAACCGTCAGGGTGATAACTTAAACAGTGGGGCCTTTATCAGCTGTGAGGATGTGGGCTCTGGAGCCAGACCTGTGAGTTCCAATCCAGGTTCACTGTTTATTAACTGCAAGTTAATTAAGGTTCTGTACCTCAAACCTCTCATTTGCAAAACGGGATATTGGTGAGACCTTCGTCACAGGCTGCTGTGAATACAAGATGAGTTCATACCAAAAAAAAAAAATGCTTCAGGAGTGTTTGGCCCATCCTCAGCACCCATTAGCTCTCAGCCGCCGTAAGTGGCCAGCCCAGGCAGGCATCTTGCCCAACAGTCAAGGCTCTGGAGTTCACTCTCCTGCTCTTCCAGTCATGAGCTGCGTGGTGAGGTGAAACCACTTTCCTTCTCTGTGCCTCAGTTTCCTCACAGATCTAATTTCAATAATAAGACATCATTCTGGAACCTTCGTCAGAACTGAGTAAGCTGTTGCACATCAACTGCTCAGCTCAGTCACTTCTGAGCAGTGATAGCTATGTTTATGAACATCACCAATGATAAGCATCCAAGAAGCAGAGAAGTCAGGCATGAAGAAGGACCTCAAGGTGCACAATCCCCAGTTCTTTCCGCAAGAACGTTGCTTCCCAGGTGTGTTATGCAACCTCTGGTGGGCTCCAGAATGGCATTAACTGGTGTATGGGCAAAATTATTATTACTTTTAAGGTCATGTATTTATTTCCATGGTTTCTATCTGTGACAAGCAAATCCGTCTCCCATTTACTATTGTGATACAGAGCTTCCTTTTTATATAAATGTAGTTACATGTAAGTAGTGGGTTGATTTCAAGGAAAATATTAATTAAGTACTAGACAAGGCAGTGACAGATACAGCAAAAATTGTGACGTTCATACACGAGGGGCTGTGCTGAGAGGTGCTGGGGTAGACCACATCTGCTGGTTAAAATAGCCCAGCAAGATGGTCAAGGGGCCCCTCTGAGGACTGCAGACAACAACGGTTTGTGTGACTCACCCAGCGTTCTCTATTAGTGAGTCCTTCTTTTCACTGAGTAAACGTTGAGCTCGTCCTTCATGGATTTCCTTATCACAAGTTAGGACCATGTTATCAACTGTCTTGGCCTCCAATGTTCAGTTCTTCCTAATTTCCCATTCTATGTCGTTAATGTGTGTGTGTGTGTGTGTGTGTGTGTGTGTGTGTGTGTGAGACGAGAGCGATCTTTGTGAACAAAGGTTACACTCCCTTTCCTTATCACACTACCTACTTCAGGAATGGACACACACACACAAGGGGCTTAATCATGATAATTTTCCGTGTGTTGTATCCATGCCTGATGGTTTCTAATCCTCCCAACAGCTTGGTAAGGTAGATAACATAATGCCAACTTTTACAAACAGGGAAGAAGTGAGGCTTACAGAGGGGATGTAGACCCAAGAGAAATTTGAACCCAGGAAGCCTGAACTTCAAGCCTAGGTCTTAACTACTACACTACATGCATCCACTTTTTTAGATGTCTTGCATGGATGAGAAGATGGGAGGGATGGAGGGAGGAATAGAGGGAGGAAGGGAGGAACAGGAAAGGCATAAAGAGGCAAAAAACCTATCTTTGAGCCACCTATAACAGTTCTATCTCTTGGGTTCTCATATGTGCTAGGCATTGGACACACATTATCTTTAATCTTCATATAAAGTCCCTGCTCAGAGAAAGGGTGTTGGTAATGTTGTAAAGGTTTACTAGTATTATTAAGACATTTGCTGTTAAGGCCAAAAACTCTAAAGTCAGACAAACTAGGATTCCCACCTTGGATCTGCATTTAAAAGCTGAGTAACCTCGGACTGGTTATTTATACTGCCTGGGCCTCAGTTTCCCCGTCTGTAATGGGGGATGTTGATATCTACTCCATAGGGATCCTAGAAGGGTCAAACATGTGTATCTTGTGCCTGCTCTGTATCTTGTTCTCCTGTCACAGAAAACCGGAATAATCAAACCATGCTCGAAGAGTTTGGAGTTACATTTATTACGCATGGGTCCAGAGGAAAATGTTTCTTAAATTCTGGGCCCCAGCATGCAGAAATTTTCTCTATTTATATGTTTTTACCTTCTTTGTCTACCAAATATGGGATGTTTCCCGCCCATTTGCAAGTTCTTAAAGGGCCTCTATGTGCTGAGGCCTTGAGACCTCAACCAAAGACCTGGCCTGATGTCAGCACTGATAATTTTGTCCAGGGAAGGTTTGATGGCCTCTCTGAAGTGAGAATAGTCTCATTTTCCTTATTATTTAAGCAAGGAAACATTTACAGAAGCCAATAGCAAGGTTAAAATTTCAAATAGCAGTTTTTATATAAGATGGATGCTTCACTCCATGTGTGAACATTATCATTATTGCTGACATTATCCATACAACTTGTAAATCTCAGGACCAAATTATCAATCCAGGTTCATTTTAAGAGAGTAAGGAGGTTGTGAGTTGAAGTCGGACTTGAACATCAGGCAGTATAGCTGGAAGGACAGTAGCTCCCCAAAGAGAAGAATTTGTATCCTATATCCAGAACCTAGAATGGCAAGAGGGGATTATTCTTCCAGATGGAACCAAGGTCTCTCATCAGCTGATGTAGCCTCGGGAGATAATCCTAGATTCTTTAGGTGGGCCCAGTATAAGCACAGGGATCTTTACAATTGGGAGAGAGAGGAAGAAAGGAATCAGGGGAAATGTGACCATGGAAGAATGGCACAGAGATCCAATGTTGCTGCTTTGAAGCTGAAGGAAGGGGCCAGAAGCCAAGGAATGCCAGCAGCCTCTGAAGTAGGAAAAGGCCAGGAAATGTACACTCCTCTAGAATCTCCATGAGTGAGCCTTACCAACACTTGATTTTAGTCCAAGGAGGCCTGTGTCAGATATTTGACCTCCAGAACTGCAAGTTAATAAGCTTCTATGGTTTTAAGCCACTACATTTGAAGACATTTGTTACAGCAGCCATAGGAAGTTCATACCAGCCAGGAACAATTCAGACTTTGGCCTCAGATTTGTAAGGAAGTCAGAGGTCTTGACAATTTGCCTGATGGAGGCAACTGTGTTGCACTTGCCCTCTGAGAACAAGCTAGACGCACCTTCTGCTTCTCCACCTCCCCTGTGTGAGGGCGTGAGTGCAGTGCGGGTTAGAGAGGGCTTCTGGCCAGAAACAGTGAGGCCGTTGGGTGGGCCCAGCTACCAGTAGTCTCCAGGAGAGAGCAGCTGGAAGCCATTCTCAGCTGAGCGGAGGGAGCTGGCATTTCGCAGGGTCAGGAAGTGGCTTCCTAGTCTCCAAGTTCCAGGGCTAAGCGGGGTGATGGCTGCTATTTCCTTCAGCGAGAGCTGTGGTTAAGACAGGAAACATGCTGCCCCAGGCCCTTTGCAGACATCAGAGCACTGAAGTGTCTCCTTTTTCTGCACCCATCAAGGCTGGAGAGGCTGACTGAGTCTGGTAGGCTGTAGAAGGGCATTTCCTTCTGTTAAAGCCAGCTCTTCCTTGCCTCTTCTGTAAATGGCAGGATCATTTCCATACAATACAATGTAGGTCTTCAGTTTTGTTCTCAGTTTTGACAATTATGTACAAGCCCATAATTAACATCCCCCCAAAACAAAGGATGGAATGTGCTCATTACTCCAAAAAGCCCCCTACCCCCATGCCCTTTTCTAGGAAGCACCAACACTACCAGCACCATAGAGGTAATTACAGACCTGCTTTCTGTCACTGTAGATGAAATTAGTCTTTTCTAGAATCTCATAGAAATGGCATCCTACAGCGTGTGCCCTTTTGTGGCTGTTTTCATTCACTTTACACAATTTGAGATTCGTCCATGTCATTGCATAACTCATCAGCTCATCCCATTTTGTTGCCCAGCAGTAATCTATTGTGTGGACATACTGTACTTTCTTTTTAAAGTCTGTTTTGTCAGATTCTTAGGTACAGACAACAGACTGATGGTTGTCGGATGAGAGGGTGGTTGGAGAACCCGGTAAAAAAGCTAAAGAAGTTGACAAGAACATAGAGGTAGTTACAAAAGAGTCATGGGGATGTCAAGTGTAGCATGGGAAAGATAGTCAATAATGTGATAACCATATGGTGCCAGGTCCTGGAAATATTGGGGAAGCACTCTGTAGAACATAAGGTTGTCTAACCACTATGCTGTACACCTGATGGCGATACAAAATAATATTGCAAAGAAAAAAGTCTGTTTTGTGATTGGATTCTTTCCATTTTGTGGCTGAATAAAGCGGCTGTAAACATTCACACATTAGTCTTTATGTGGACATTTGTTTTCATTTCTCTTGGGTCATACCCAAGAGAAAATAGAATTTATAAGAAAGGCCATGATTCTCCAAAGCAAATATACTTCCTTCAGCCATTAAATAATGGAACCATAGTCAACACTTGGGTTGCTCATCTTATCACCCACACTCACTACTGCGTTTTGGGGGTTTTGTTTATTTAGCAATTCTATTAATTTGTATCTCATGGTAGTTTTAAACTATATTTCCCTGATGACTAAAGATATTAAGCACCTTCTCAAGTGCTAATTGGCATCTTTGCATACTCGGGATGCAAGTTCTTTATCATGTATTACGTCTAGCAAAAATGTTCTCCCAGTCTGAGGCTTGTTCATTTCTTAATCATAATTCTGGATGGACAGAAATTTAACTGTTTAATGTTGTTCAATTTATTTATTTTACAGTTAGTGCCTTTTGTGCCCTAAGAAATCCTTGCTTGGCCCAAGATTACAAAAATATTTTCTATGTCTTCTTCTAAAAGATGTCTTCTTCTAACTGTTATATTTATTTCTCTGCTCCATCTCAGATATTTTTTATTTGATTGATTGATTCTAGAGAAAGGAGAGAGAGAGAGAGAGAGAGAGAGAGAGAGAGAGAGAGAGATTTGTTGTTCCACCCATCCACACATTCATTGGCTGACCCCTGAATTGGGGATAGAACCTTCAACCTCAGCACACTGGGATAATACTGTAGCCAACTGAGCTACATGGCCAGAGCCATCTCAGATTTATTTTTGTGTCTGAAAAGTGAACCAACAACTCCATGATCTAGAGATATGAGGATGACAGTCTCTAAGGTCAAGGTCTAGTGCAGGATCCAGCAAGTCTTTCTTTACATAGAAGCACATAGGGCCAGATAGTGAATATTTTCCACTTGCCACATCATATGGTCCCCATAACTTTACCTTTGTAGTGGAAAGCAACCCTAGATAACAGTAAACACAAGGGCAAGGCCGTGTGCCAATAAAACTATTTATGGACAACAAAACTTGAATTTCATATAATTTCTATATTTCACACAATATTATTATTCTTTTGATTTTTTTTACCAGTTAAAAATGTAAAAAGTCATTTTTAGCTTGTGGTTTATTGGAAAACAAACAGCAGCCAGATTTGACCCGCAGCCTCAGGCTGGAGCTTGCCAAGTCCTGGGCCACTCAGCAAGACAAACATTCAACAAACAGGAGCACATGCTGTGATAACAGCATGAAAGTAAAGAGCTGTTCTGTGGCTGAGAGAATAATAGGCAGTGGATAATCTACTTTGGGTGAGATCAAAAGGAATTATAGCTAGGCCACAATGAGATACCACTTCACACCCATTAGGACAGCTATTACTTCTATAAAAGAAAAGATCAAGTGTTGGTGGAGATGTGGAAAAATTGGAACCTTTGTGCTGGGAATGCAAAATAGTGCAGCCACTGTGAAAAATAATAAAAAGTTAAACAGAATAACCACGTGATTAAGCAATTCTTCAAGAGACATACCCAAGAATGAAAGCAGAGATTCAGGTATGTATACACTTCATAGCAGCACTGTTTTCACTAGTCAAAGAGTGGAACAGCGTAAATGTCCATCCACAGATGAATGAATAAGCAGGTGAATGCATCTAATGGAATATTATTCAGCTATGAAAAATAACAAAATTCTGACACATGAATAAAACGTGAAAACATTACACCAAATGAAATAAACCAGACACAGAAAAGATAGTGTACAATTCCACTTATATGAAGTACATAGAACAGGCAAATTAAGAGAGACAGAGAGTATAAAGAAGAGGCATTGGAAGGAAGGGGGCAAGGAGAGTTATTAATGGGTACAGATATTTTCTTTTGAATGATGAAAGAGTTTTGAGAATTGATAGTGGTGATGGTTATACAACACTGGAGATGTATTGAATGACACTAGATTGTATTAATAATGGTTAAAATGGTCAATTTTTGTGTATATTTTACCACAATAAAAAAGTAAAAAAGGAATTATAACGAAGTGTCATACTTGGCTCAGAGCCCAACAGACCCATAGTATTGCATATCAATTCATTTACTCTTTACAACACGATGAGGTAGGTTCTGTTATCAACATCATACCCATTTAATAGATGAGAAAAATGAGGCACTGAAGGTTTTGAAAGCTTGCAAAATCATACAGCTAGTGAATCACAGAAAGCAGGGGTCCAGCCCCAGCAGCCAGGCCCTGGGGCCTGTATTTTCAGTTACCATGCTGCGATCTCTCTAAATGGGAGATTCTCAACCATGGCTGAACACAAGCGTTTCCTGGAAGCATCTGGTTAAACCAGAACCTCGCGGGGACCAAGTATCTGTGGGTGCAGAAGCTCCCCATACTCCCCATGGACAGCCAAGGTCAAAAGGAACTGCCTCAGAGGACAGGCTTCCCTCAAGAAATGATGTCTCAGAAATGACCTCGAAGATGATCAGCAGTCATGTTTTTATCACACTACATTGGTCTCTTTCCAGTGCGAGAATGACACACATCCTAGTAGGAATGATAGCTAATGCTTATTGAGCAGTTACACCCCAAGCATGACACTAAATGCTTCTAATACTTCATCTCCATTAATGTTGATGATGATCTCAGGAGTAAATACCATCATTCTCATTTTACAGATGAAGCAACTGAGGCTTAAAGATAGTGAATTGCTTGCCTGAGGCCACACTGGTACTAAGTGGCAGGATGGGGCACCCAGGCACGTGCTGTCCAAGCTCAGCTCTCCAGCCTTCCTTCCCAGAGAAACTCGCCAAGGGCATCCCAGATGGAGCAGTGAGAAAGGCTGTGCCTACCCTCCTCTGGCTGGTTTTGTTTTATTTTGTTATCTGCACATGTCTGCCTGTGGCGATGCCCCTCAGGCACCCCACCTCTTGGTAGATTGAGTCAGAACCTTAGTGGGAGCTCCGAGGACAAGACTTGTTAATGCTTCTGAATAATCTTTCTCTGGGGTGAAAAGGAGGCAAGGTGGGGAGGACTTTGTTGGATAAATCTGATGAATTATCTAATAAGTAGAATTCCAAGGCCTTTACTCCAGGGAGGTGTGTGTGTGTGTGTGTGTGTGTGTATGTGTGTGTGTGTGTGTGTGTGTGTGTGTGTGTAGGTCTGGATCATGTCCACAACCTAGAGCAGGTCTATCTGGGGGAGGGGTCACCCCAAGAGACACAATATGATAAGGAAGTCTCTTGATTTTCTCTCAGTTCTGAAGGACAGAGACCATGTTTTGCTTATTCATAATGCTAACTCCAGAACACTGTCTGGCAGGCAGGATAGATACTCATTAAGATGTGTGGAGTGGCTCAACTGGCATGGCTCAGTAGTTGAGTGTTGACCTATGAGCCAGAAGGTCAGAGTTCAATTCTGGTCAGGCCAGTTACCTGGGTGGCAGCTCAAACCTAGTGGAGGGCATGCAGGAGGCAGCCCATCAGTAATTCTCTCTCATCCTTGAGGTTTCTATCTCTCCCTCTCCCTTCCTCTCAAAAAAAGATATATTTTAAAACAATAAAATAAGATGTGTGGAGCACATGGACATGTACAACGGGGGGGGTGGGGGGAGGCAGAGCTGCCCCGCAGAAGAGATACTTAAACTGAGACCCCTGAGACCCCTGGCTGAACACATGTTAATATGTGGAAAGGGTGAAGAATGTCCCAAGGAAAAGAAACTCCACATTCCAAGTTCAGATGAAGCTTTTTAAGTACTCCTTGTCACCCATAACTGATAAGAAAACTGAAGATCAAAGAGATTTAGTGATTTTGTCAACTACCACATATCTAGAAAGTGCCAGAGTTTGGATTTGAACTTGGCCCCCAGACTTTTCTCCCAGCACTCTTTCTACTGGACATTAGCAGACAATTAGAGGATAATACAGGTGAAATAGATTATATTTCGTGGCAGCACAAGGACCCTACCTATCACTGACAATGACAAAAATCATAATTAACAGCCTTAACTAACATTTATTAAGAACTTACTATGTGCTAGATACTGGTCTGGGTGTATGAAATGCATTATCTCAATAGATCTTTCCCAAAAATCCTGTGGCATGGGAGCTGTTCTCATCTTGATTTTACAGTTGTGGACACCAGGCCCTTTAGCAGACCTCAGTTTACCGGGCCAATCAGGTCAAGGTCAGGACTCCAAAGCTGAGCCACTATTGTTCAGGCTTATCTGTCAACTCAGTCCTGGCATCAGGCAGCCTGGCCCTTGGCTGTCACTGGGTCAATAATAATAATCACTATTACACCTCCCATTCTAGGGCTCTTAATGTCTCTATTTTTAGAGAACATTCAGAGTCCTTTGACAAATTTTTCCACTTTTTAAAACTGGGTGTTTTAATGTCATGTTTTGGGTGATGGAAATTTTTCTAGTCACAAGCTGTGACAATGTGATCAGTACATAGCCACAAAGACTATGAACAGGCTTGTGGAGTAGATAGTTATCAGCTCAGAGTCAGCACCCCTAGCACCTTCCCCAGACCCCATGGTAGCTAGTCAAGAAGCTGAGAGAGAGGATGTCTCCCCACCCTGGCCCTTCTCCCCACCCTGGTGCTTCTGCCCATCCTGGTGCTCCCACATGGAGAGAGCCCAGCTCCTAAGATGCCTGGCCTCTCTCTGCTCTTTACTCACTCTGCTCCAGGAGAGGAGTGCTTGATCTAGCTGGTTGATAAATTTGGGAAGAATAAAACTAGTTTCCTTGTGGAGTATTGAGCAGCCTTTGGACTCATGTCCTCTGCTCCTGTGTTGTAATTGGAGGAACCATTTAATCCTGAGATTGGTGTTGGAAAGCTTCTCTCTCTTTCTCAATCTCTTTTCCTTTCTATCTATTTATCTCTCTCCTTCTCTGTTCCCTGTGTGGGAGTTACTTGATATCAGTCCATTGAACTTTTTTCCAGCCTAAGTTAACCAGAGTCGGTTATCTCTGCAAAAAAAAAACAAAAAACAAAAAAAAAAAAAAAACACCCACACAACTGTCTGCACATGGACAGTAAGAATTAGAACTTTAGGTCCAACGCCTTCATGGAACAGCTGGGACACTGAAGGGGGAACTTTTAAATTTGGGGTCAGAGAGACCTTGTGGTTTGATGACTAAGAGCACAGGCTGTTGAGCTCTGTATACAAAGCCAGGCTCCGCCATTTGTTGGTTATTCATTGATGAGGGTGCATCACTTAACTTTCTAATCCTCGGGTAGTCACCTGGCTGCAGGGTAAGAACAGCACCCAGCTCCCAGCAGGTCATGCAGTGAAGTGCATAAGAACCCGTGGCTGTGATTGCACTTATTCTTCTAGATTCCTTCTGAAAAGTCACACAAACTGGGAATGGAAATTGCGGAAGAGAGGCTGAGCAGGAAGGCAGTAAAGAAGCCCTTTCTCCAAAGGGGATGTTGCTTTCAGAGGCACACAGTGGGGAGCTCAACCAGCTGTTTTCCAGGAAATCATGCACTTAACCCAAGGTCAGCTCTACATTTTAAAGATAAGGCAGTGTCAAAGGCCTGGCGAGAGAAGAAAACATGCAGGATGATGAACAAATCCAACCTCGCTGCATAAATTCTGAGGTATCCGAGATGCAGTCAGAACCCTGAGTTTGGAGGTGGCTCCCATCTCCATCAGGGGAAGGAAGCAAAGCCATCACTCATACTCTATTGACAGCTACAGCACAAAAGTGATGCTCAGCATCAGACAGCAATGCAAAGGCTCACTAGGATATTGGAAATGTAAGATGTAAATGGTTAATCCAGACCCATGGGCTCAGGGACTTGGCATTGAAAGTTTCTTCTGCCAGAAAAGTTCTCACCAAACCTCTTCCCTACACAGCTCAATCTTCTCATCTCAGCTCAAATGTCACCTCCTCCAGGAAGCCTTCCCAGCTGTCTCTAATGAAGCAATACTCTCAGAGTGTTGTCCACATTTCCCTCCCAGCAATGCCAAGTTTGTAATGAGATGTTTCTGTGATGGTTGGATCGGTGGCTTTGCTCACTATGAGTTCCAGGCTGCCAGAGAGCTTATTCACTACTATAGGCCAGAGTAAATCGGTTCCAGACCTGAGATAGAAACTCTAAGTCTCTTCGTTGGTTTAATGATTTTGGTAAGTTCCTTATCATTATCACTCATTCACTCACTCAACAAGAACTTAAATCTTTAGCATGTGCTATTCAATGATGAGCAGTTCATGCAATTAAATATTAATTAATTAGTAATCTGTGAGCACATACTATTTGCCAGGCACTGGCATGGGCAATGAGAATACAGCCATGACAAAACTCTCCACCCTGATGGAACTTGTAGTGGGAAGAAGGATCAACAAATACATAAATATGACATGGAGTTATAATGACTTTGGAGAAAAATAAAGTAGGGGAGAGTAGGTCGGGAAACCATTGTACAGGGAGATGCTGGAGAAGGCTTCATTGAGCAGAGACCTGAACAAATGAGGGAATCCAGTGTCACCATCTAAACGATCCTTCCAGAAAGGGCAGCAGGTACAGAGATTCTGAGGAGCATGTCCTTGGCAGTGTGGGTACAGTGAGGTGATCAGAGAAGAGAAGAGGATGTGGGTCACTGAAAGACTTAGACTTTGCTCTGAGATGAGAGTCATTGGGAAGGTCTGCAAGGAGATGCAGCATTTAACATTACAGTGGTACCTCGAGATATGAGTTTAATTCGTTCCGTAACCTTGAGGTGTGGGAAACTATGAGACGCTCGAGTCGCGGTAAACTGGTGGGTCATGTGCAGCCAGCCGATCTGCACGATTACTCCTATCTCAAATGTTGCTCATATTTCAAAGCAAAAATCACTTGCTCGATGGCTCGTATCTCAAAAATCTCGTATGTCATAGGGCACTCGTATCTCAAGGTACCACTGTATTATCAAACTAGAGGGTCAGTGCACAAAATTCGTGCATGAGGGGCAGGGGGATTTCCTTCAGCCAAGCCTGCTCCCTCTCCAATCTGAGACCCCTTGAGGGATGTCCAACTGCCTATATAGGCCTGATCCAGGTAGGATTGGGTCTAAACGGGCAGTCAGACATCCCTCTCACAATCCAACACTGCTGGCTCTCAACTGCTCACCTGCCTGCCTTCCTGATTGCCCCTAACTACTTCTGCATGCCAGCCTGATCACCCCCTAGCCACTCTACTGCCAGCCTGTTTGCCTCTAACTGCCCTCCCCTGTGGGTCTGGTCACCCCTAACTGCCCTCTACTGCAGGCCTGGGTCACCCCAACTGCCTTTCCCTGTAGGCCCAGTCACCACAAACTTCCCTCCTCTGCCAGCCTGGTCACCCCTAACTGTTCTCCCCTGCAGGCCTAGTCCCTCCCAACTGTCCTCCCCTGCTGGCCATCTTGTGGTGGCCATCTTGTGTCCACATGGTGGCAGGATCTTTGACCACATGGGGGCAGTCATCTTGTGTGTTGGAGTGATGGTCAACTGCATATTACTCTTTTATTAGATAGGATAGAGGCCGGTGCACCAGTAGGAGCCAGCTGGTTTGCCCTGAAGGGTGTCCTGGATCAGGGTGGGTGTTCCCCTGGGGTGTGGGGTGGCCTGGGCGAGGGCCTATGGTGGTTTGCAGACCAGCCACACCCCCTCACCTCCCAGTGGCAACCCAAGCAGAGACCCTAGTATCTGGGATTTATTTATTTATTTATACTTAGCCTGCAGCAAAGCCAAGCCTTCTGTTGCACAGCCATTGAAACTTCGTTGGGGACACCTGGGTGCTTGGCTTCCTCCATCACTAGGGGCAACCTAAGTCTCCCTTCTGCTCTCTCTGTGGCCGTAGCCATCTTGGTTGGGTCAATTTGCCTACTTGCTCTGATTAGCTTGTGGGCTGGCTGGTGGGCATGGCTTGTGGGTATAGTGGAGGTACAGTCAATTTGCATATTACTCTTTTATTAGATAGGATAATCCCCTCTGGAGACTACATGGGAGGAGGCACAGAGGGTCTGGAGAAGGCGAGAAGCTCCAGGCAGCCCTGTGCACGCTGGACCAGGGTTGGAGCAATGTCAGGCTCCTTCACAGTAACACAGAAGATGCTGCTGGACTGAGTATGCATTGTGAGTGGCCATGAGCAGAGATGGGAGGACTATGAGAAGAGCAGGTTAGAGAGAGGTAGTGATGATGGGGAGTGAAAAGTTCAGGAATTGGGTTTGGACAAGTGACAGTGGAAACTTTTACACACCCAAATGGAGATAAAGACAGACAGACACAGCCCTTGCCCACTGGCCCCTGTGCTAGTAACAGCATATATGCCACATAGTGCCAGGTGCTATGAAGGTGAGGTGATGTGAGTGGCAACTATGTTGTAGGTGATCAGTGGCCTTTGTGAGAAGGTGACATGAAAGCTGAAACCCAGGATGGGGACAATAAAGAAAAGTCCCCGGATCCCGATGAACTTATTGGGTTGAGGAACAGAAAGGCCACTGTGGCTGGGACAAAAGAAAGGGACAACAGGAGGAGAGAGGCGAGGTGGCTGATGCTCTCCTTGTCAGAATCCAAATAGCTTCCGACAGCCTGGGTTATACCTAAGTGATGGGAAGCCTTTGGGAGGGTTAGGGAGGAAGGCTGCTGGCCTCTGATTTCATTGTTTTATTAAAGGTGACCTTTAGATGGATGAGCACAAGAGGGAGACAGTGGAGACCTGGGGAAACAGACTGGGGCATCTATTATGGTTATCCACCCCAAATCTGACATTGACTTGGGAGATGGAGGGGACAGAACAAGTCAGAGATGTGGGACCTGTGTTGTAGGTACAGACGACAGGACAGACAGACTGACCGAGGGGATTAGAGGAAGAAGAATCCAGGATGACCCTAGGGTTGGGGTGAGTAATTGGTTGAAGGCTCCCAGGGATTAAAGAAGGGACAGAGGGCAGGAGAACAACCCATATTCTCTTTGGTCACATTAAGTTTGAAATGAACAGGGAGGGGTGCATGTTGGCACTTTTGTAATGTTAGCAAAATCTTCCATACAGAGCGGGCGATTCAGAAGAACCTAGATGGATTAGTTTTCCCACAGTGACCCATATGGGTAACCAGCACCTGAAAGTCCCTCTGTGTCCCTTCACTCACTATCCTCTCCCCAAGGTCACCACTGTCCTAGCCTTTCATGAAAGAGATGTTTTATTGGCATCTTTTTAAAAAATATTTTTTATTGAGTTCAGAGAGGAAGAGAGAGGGAGAAATATAGAAACATCAATGATGAGAATCATTGATCAGTTGCAGGAGAGGGGATGGAGCCTGCAACCCAGGCATGTGCCCTGACAGGGACTTGAACCACTACCTCCTGGCTCATGGGTCAACGCTAAATCACTAAGCCATGCTGGCTGGGCATTATTGGCATTTTTAAACCTTTTGATAAGAGATGATAATCAGAGATAAGCATGGGGCATTGGTTCATGTAATTCTCAGAAAAATATTTCATCTCGTTTTTCTTTTAGACGGAATCTGATTTTTTCTTGTTTGTAACGTTGAGGCTGCTGTTTGTCTTTTTCTCCTTCTTTCCAAGTGAGGTGCTAACCTGGAGTGTGAGTGAACTGCCACCCAACCACTCTTCCCTCCTCCCCCACACCCTGAGGTGCCTTTTTCTGGTCCAGCCAGATGGTTCTTCTTAAGGCATCCTTGACAGTGTGTAGTTTTTGCAGTGTTCATTTTAGTATTTTAATGAAAATATAGCCAACTCCATTCAGTCCTGAAAATTAATTTACCTCACTCCCTCTCTCTCCCTCCCTTTCTCTCTCCTTGTCACTACTCCTGTGATTATTTCTTCTGGAAATAATTCTGCTCGTACTCTGCCTCCTACATCCCAGCAGATGGAACCGGCCGCTATTCTGAGCACCTGTATCGGCAGACAAGCTACAGGGGAGGCAGCCCTGCCCAGCAGGAGGCGGGAGCCACTGCAGAGCACAAGCCTGTCTTTCCATCAGACAGACTTCCCAGGAGACCCTGGCCTGGACCTTTGCTTTGAGAGCTGTTTCTTCTCCCTGGCTGTGCTCACGTGCTTTCCTACATAATATCAAACAGTCTCCCACATCCTGGTGTGCTTCAAACTCACAGACCACGTTTCCAAACTCACACACACATGCGCGCGCGCGCTCGCGCGCACACATACACACACACACACACACACACACACACACGCACACACACACACGCACATGCACACGCACACGCACACGAGACCCCAACCTGTCCTGACTGACTCGTGGCCAAAAGATTTTTAACTTGTAATGTAGCCATTCTCCATTTTCAAACAGCTTCACTGAGATATAATTCACGTGCCACAGAATTCCCCCATTTTCAGTGTGCAGTTCAATGGTTTCGCTTGTTTAAGGAATTGAGGACCGGCTGTTGCTTTTTTTTTTTTTTTTAATATAGTTTATTGATTTTTTACAGAGAGGAAGAGAGAGAAATAGAAAGTCAGAAACATCGATTAGAGAGAGACATGGATCAGCCGCCTCCTGCTTGCCCCACAGTGGAGATGTGCCAGAAAGCAAGGTACATGCCCCCGACTGGAATCGAACCTAGGACCCCTCAGTCCGCAAGCCGACACTCTATCCACTGAGCCAAACCAGTCTCGGCCGGCTGTTGCTTTTTGGAAATGGAGCCAATGGGAACATTCTGCTCTCCAGCCCCCGTCCTAAGGGTCCAGGGGAGACATATAACTCCAGAGGGCACAGTCTGTGTCACCCCCAACAGTTCTCTCATTCATTATGCCCTTTACAACTTGCTTCCTGTGTTTTGATTCTGAGCTGCTAGGCTTGCTTCTCTGGAGCCCTGTCAGTGTTTGTTTTCCTTAGTGTTTGGAGTCTTCAGCTCTTTGCTTTTTCTGTTGGGCTAATTAGAGAGACTTGGAGGGTATCTTTGGGCCCATTGCAAACCATCCAGAAATATGGAGTGTTTAGAGCTAAGTTTAAACATTCATAACATTCTGAGATTGTTCGGATTGGTTGAAAGGAAGATATTTAGAAATATCAACAGAGAACAAATGCCTAGACCATTTTCCCTGATATTAAAATATTAATGTAGAGTTTGCTTTGATGTGCCTGGGGCTCTGTTTCCTCATTTGAAGAACAGAGTTTAAAATAACCACTTCAGGAGGTTTGCCCGAGGATCACATGAGATAATCCCTGTGAAAATACCTAGAATACAATCAATTTTAAAGCAATAAATGTTCATTTAATAGGCATCTTAAAGAAATCCACTAGTGGTACAAGAATTCCATTTCTACCCAGCCAGCGTGGCTCAGTGGTTGAGCATTGACCTATGACAAGAGGTCACGGTTTGATTCCCAGTCGAGGCACATGCCTGGGTTGCAAGCTCGATTCCCAGTGTGGGGTGTGCAGGAGGCAGCCATTCAATGATTGTCTCATCATTGGTGTTTCTATCTCTCTTTCTCCCTTTCTCTCTGAAATCAATAAAAATATATTTTAAATAAATAAATAATTTTTTAAAAGAATTCCATTCCTGTCAAGGTACATTCATAAAAGCATTGTGCCAGCTGTTGGAGAGGTGGGTGCCAGTTCAACTACCTAATCACCCACAGGTAGCAAGGCTGGCTGTGTGCTTGGCTCTCTGAACAAGGTGGCGAGGCTGATACAGTCAGATGGAGGCAAAACAGATGTTCAACACATAGCTGAGCAAATAACTATCTACGTACAAATTGTACAGTATAGGATTGTGGCAGTAATTCTTCCAGGGTGTGTGTGAGTGTGAGTGTGTGTGTGTGTGTGTGTGTGTTGTGTTGTGTTTAAAGCAATTTAAAAGAATGTATATTTTGTTAGTAAATTTATGCCTACAGGCATAAATAAAAAATTTCTGGAATAATCCACAAGAACTCGGTTACAAGGGTTTCTTTTTGTGATAGAAACCAGAAAGTAGATTGGAGAATGTTTCTACTTTTTTTTCTATAACTTTCTATAACATTTGAAGCTCCTAATTGTAAGCATTTTAAAATTATTTGTTTGCTTGTTTACATGTCAGTAAGGTTTCCCTGACAGTCTGTGCATATTTACTTCATTACACTTTCTTTATTGAAAACAAAACCTATTACTTAAAATGAACAAATGTTAACTGCTTGAAATATTTAACTTGTCATGCCAAACCAGGTAAATATTAAATATATTTACTTAAATAAATATACTTTGTGTTTTTAAGTGTAATGTATTATTATACTTAAAATACAAAGGTCATTCACACGAGTGCAAGAATTCATCCACTCACACCAAGTTGTTCCCAGCCAGTAGGTAACCCCAAGGTCTGCCCACACAATCACACTTTCACTCAGCAGACATTTACTGAGCACCTACTCTGCATCAAGGTATTGTTCTGGTCTCTGTAGATTGAACAGAGCCCTCAGAGAGTCACAGCCTAGACTCTACTTGGAGAAAACAAACAATAAATAAGTAAACCAAACATCTATACAACAAAAGCCTAGGTGGTCCTCGTGTCCTTGCGCAACGCCCTCACATCATCACAAGATGGCTGCCACAAGATGGCTGGCAGGCGAGGACAGTTGGGGGTGATTGGGATGGCAGGGGACAGTTAGGCATCAATCAGCCCAGCAGGGAAGTGGTTACAGGCAATCAGGTAGACAGGCAGGTGAGTAGTTAGGAGCCAGCAGTTCTGAATTATGAGAGAGATGTCCACACAATCACAGGGTGGGTTGGGCCTAAACTGGCAGCCAGACATCCCTCAAGGGGTTGTAGATTGGAGAGTGTGTAGATCAGGCTGAAGGACAACCCCCTCCCATGCATGAATGTCATGCACCAGGCCTCTAGTTTATATATAAGAATGTAGTGCTACAAAAAAAATGAGCACAGAGCTGGATGCCAAGTGACAAGGGGAAAAGGACAGTGCTTTGTTTTATGGTATAGAATACATTTTGTAGTTGCATCTGTGGAGGACAATCAGAGGCCTGTCTGAGGAGGGCCATTTCAGTAGCAACCTGGTGAAGGGAAGGATGGAAGGATTTACTTCACAAGGACTGGTAAAGGCCCTGAAATGTGAGAAATAGAACTAGTAAGGCTTCTCAGTAATTACATGACTATTGCACTGTCCCACCCACTTGTCACAGTGTTCCAACATTTCATAACATCGCTCTGGCCAATGTGGCTCAGTTGGAGCATCATCCCATGCACTGAAGAGTCTCAGGTTTGATTCCTGGTCAGGGCACATACTTGGGTTTTGGTTCAATCCCTGGATAGGGTGCATACGAGAGACAACCGATCGATGTTTCTTTCTCATATTAATGTTTCTCTCTCCCCTTCACCTTTCCTCTCTCCTAATAATTAATTAAAAATTTATCTTCAGGTGAAGATTAAAATTTTTCTCATAATGTAGTTAACATAAAAAACAAACAAACATTGAAACCTGTAAAGAATTTTTGTGAGTTTATTTGAGCCAAACTGTCAACATATGCCGGGAAGCAGAACCTCAATGGATTGAGATAATGCTCCAGAGAATGGCAGGTTACATTTGTAATTACACATTGCAATCAAGAGTGGGATGTAGGTGGGTTACATGAAATTCATTGGTGATAGATTAAGGAGGTGGGGATAAAGCAAAGTGGTGGAAAACCTCTGGAATTGGATAAAAACTAAAATGATGGACACATACGCAGGTGGGTACGGGAACAATTAACATGATAATGAAGGAATTTGTGGTATCTGTCTTGATGTCCACCACATTTGATTGTGTCCCAAGGGCTCCAGAAAAAGGGAAGTTACAAGTTATCCAGACATTTCAAGGGTTTGTTATCATAGATGCAAAAAGACAGATAGGCTCAGTTAAGGCAAAGGTTAACCTTGTCAGTGAAGATACAGGCCTAGGACGTAATACCCACTATAACTGCTTTTAGTTAAGGTTTAATATCAGACCATCCTTTGTGGTTCCTTTAGGTCTCTGAGTTTGCAAGACTGCCATGCAGGCCTTCCTGAGCTTGTCAGGTCAGCATGTGGCCCCTTTCATCCATAGTGTCAAACATTTTTTAAGTAAAAATTAAGCAGTCAGAGTTTTATTATCTTTGTGTATACAGGGCTCAGATTATGTGGTTCTGGGCATTGCTTTTCTTTTTTAGATATTTAATAAAAAATAGTCAACGTGAATAATACATATTAGAAAAACAGATATATCTTTGTATATCAAAATATTTTTAAACTTTTAAGGCTATATTCATTCACAATCATTACAATACATATTTTGTGTATTATCCTAAGTGTTCCATGAAATATCTGCATGTTATTATCACAATACATTCCCATTTAAATGAAAATTAAAATGAAATATTAATTAGCCACTGAAATTTAAATTAGTAAACACCCACAGGACAGCCCCTCATGATGAAGAATGATTCATGGATGCTGCCAGCAGGAGGGCTCTATTATTATTAGTGGAAAGACCTGTCACTCATAAGAGTAGAATGCTTTTTTTATTCTATATTTAATAAATCTTTATTGTTCAGATTATTACATTTGTTCCTCTTTTTTCCCCTCATAGCTCCCCTCCACCTGGCTCCCACCCCTCCCTCTACCCTTACCTACCCCAGCATTGTCCTCATCCATAGGTATGTGATTTTTGTCCATTCTCTCCCTGCATCCCCCTCACCCCTTTCCCCCTGAGAATTGTCAGTTCACTCCCTTTCTATGCCCCTAATTCTATTATATTCACCAGTTTATTCTATTCATCAGATTTTTTATTCTCTTGGTTTTTAGATTCACTTGTTGATAGATATGTATTTGTTTTTTCTAATTTTTATCTTTACCTCTCTCTTCTTCTTCCTCTTCTTAAAGAGTACCTTTCAGCATTTCATATAATATTGGTTTGGTGTTGATGAACTCCTTTAGCTTTTTCTTATCTCTGAAGCTCTTTATCTGCCCTTCAATTCTGAATGATAGCTTTGCTGGGTAGAGTATTCTTGGTTGTAGGTTCTTGCTATTCATCACGTTGAATATTTCTTGCCACTCCCATCTGGCCTGCATAGTTTCTGTTGAGAAATCAGCTGACAATCATATAGGTGCTCCCTTGTAGGTAATTAACTGTTTTTCTCTTGCTGCTTTTAATATTCTCTCTTTGTCTTTTGCTCTTGGTATTTTAAATATGATGTGTCTTGGTGTGGTCCTCTTTGGATTCCTTTTATTTGGGGTTCTATGTGCTTCCTGAACTTATAAGTCTATTTCTTTCACCAGATGTGGGAAGTTTTCAGTCATTACTTCTTCAAATAGGTTTCAATATCTTGCTCTCTCTCTTTTTCTGGCACCCCCATAATTCTAATGTTGGTACGCATGAAGTTGTCCCAGAGGCTCCTTACACTATCTTTACATTTTTGGATTCTTTTTGCTTTTCTAGTTGAGTGTTTTCTGCTTCTTTGTATTTCAAATCTTTGACTTGACTCTTGCCTTCCTCTAGTCTGCAGTTAGGTCTCTATATAATATTTTTTATTTCAGTCAATGTATGTTTAATTTCTAGTTGGTCCTTTTTCATCTCCTCTTAGTCTTGCCAAATTTATTAATCTTTTCTAGGAAATTTTTGAAAAACCTTATAAGTGTGGTTTTGAACTCTATATCCAGTCATTTGTTTTCCTCCATTTCTTTCATTTATGATCTGTTCCTTTGCCTCTGCATTTTTGCTATGCCAGGAAGACTGTGCTGGAGTCAGCCTTATGATACAAGGCTTGCAACACTGCAAAAGCTTCTCTGTTGATCTTGGATGGAGTGGAGTCTCAGGGCTGAGCAGACAGCCTTGGCTTCCAGTCAGCCCCGCCCTACATGGCCCCTGGGTCTTAAGTGTCTCTCAGTAAGTGCTGCAGCCCTCTCTGTGTGCACACATGTGTGCTTCTAGATTCTGCCTTTCAGGTTCCCTTGCACTCTGGGACCTGTATGAGTGTGGGTCCCCAGGTCTCGCCCAAAACTGGGGTTCAGTGCAGTCGGAAGTGGAGTTCAGCCCAGTTGGGAGGCTTTGTCTCCTGCCCACTAGAGAAAGCCAGCGGCACAATCAGCAGTCCCTCCTCTCTGCACGCAGTGGTGTGCACTCCCCCAGACCTCTGCCCTTTAGCAGCTCCCCAAAAATTCCATTCACGACAGTTCAAACTCCCCCCATATGAGTCTCACCAGAACTGGGTTTCAGTGCAGTAGGATAAGGGGTTCAGTACAGTTGGGAGTCTCCGTCTCCCTCCCGCCAGCCAGCCAGGCACTCCGCTGCATGCTCTCTCCAAGCGTGTATCTCCATACCTCAGCTTTTTGCAGCTCTTCTGAGTCTCCGTGAGCCCCTCTCTTTCCTTCTAGTTGTAGAATTTCCACTCAGCCAGCTTTCCTGTGGTTCTGGATGATGTCTGTTCTGTCTTTTAGTTGTAGTTTTGAAATTGTTGTGCAAGGCAGCAGTTTAGGTGTTCACCTATGCCGCCATCTTGGTTTCTACCGGGAGTGGGATTCTTGTGATATTCCAAGAAAAAGAATTTTCTGAGACTTGGTTGGAAGAATGAAACATTGTAGAAAACTTTATTTTCATGGATGCAAAGCTCTGAGTTTCCAAAGTCCAATTTTCCTCAGTCCCCACAAAGGAAGAAGTTTCATTTTGCCTTTAACAAGACTAAAATCAGTGTCCTGAGCCTCCAGTTCATGTTGGAGCAATCTAATCCAGCATCAGGCTTGCTCAGTTTGTGTTCCCAGTTGTAATCCATTAGTCCATTGCATGTGGGGTCCGCAGGGCCACATGGCTGAGGAGGGAACACAGATGAAAGCAAGAAAGCAGGAACAAGAGATCCCCATTAGCCAAGAGTGCCAACTCCTTTGTTTGAGGAATTATGTACCCCCAAATTTTCAGTGGCTTGCACCTCTTTTAGACAGTGATTACTATTCCCAGATTTGATTGACAAATACCTTCCCTAGGTCAATCCAACTTCACTGTGCATGTGTCCAATCTCTCTTTTGTCCATGCTCTTTCCCCAGTGATCTGCAGGGGATGGGCTAGTGGTTCCCTGGGGAGTGTGAAATTGCAGCTTCCTAGTGAAGTTGCCCAGATGGCCAGCTTATAATCCCTGGCCTCCTTTATGCTCCTTTTCTATTATTAATAACCAGATAATTGCACTGGTATCATGATGATAGGTGAGTGAAACCAGGCACTGCTTAAAATAAGAAAAAAATAGAAATAACAAGTCTGCATTCATCATTAATTGTGTTTCTTGGAAAGCATTTTCCACTGTGGTCCTCACCTATAAAATGAAGGGCTGCCTATTAATTTTTCTCTAAGTCCTTATTGATTCATTCTCTCTCTCTCTTTCATTTTTCCAGTTCTAACTTTCTGAATTCTGATTAGAATAACTGCTTTGTAACCAGTCATATTCACAGTAACTAGCTAAGCACAGAATTAACCTTCTGTCTTCATACAGGATCCTGTGGGTAGGATTACCTAGAAGAGTGGTTCTCTACCAGAGATAACCCACCCCTCCTTTAGGGGACAGTTGGCAGCACCAGGGCACAGTTTTTGCTTATCATGATGATACAGGAGATGCTGCTGGCATCTAGTGGGTAGGGCCAAGGATGCTGGTAAACACTCCAGCGCACAGGACAGCCCTCCACGATGAAGAGTGATTAAGTGAGTGTCAGTAGTATGAAAGGTCAGAATCTTGAGTCTAGAGAAAGTAGAACCAATCAAGACCGATGAAGATCAGACTGGTGGAAGGCACTGTTGACTTCTGATGTCCATGTGGTATTTCCCACCTAAGAAACAACACAGCAACTTTTGCCTTTGTTGATGCTGTTTCTCTTTATTATTCCTGAATTCTTGGAGGTATGACTTAAAGAACCCACATTAGCCCCAGCACAATAGGGTAAATGAAGACTGAGGGCAAATTGGACCCTGTGCCATGACTCTAACTCCTTCTGCTGTAGGACTTGAAAAAGTCTTCAGTTCCTTGGACTCATTTAATCAACAATACACTCATCTGCATTCATCAACTGAGGAAACTTTTCTTCCCTGAGTCTTTTGCTTCCAAATCAATGGGAAACAAAGGATATCCTCTGTGGATTCAAGCAGCTTCAGTGACTCTAAGTAAATGTGGGAGCAATCTTGAGCCATTTAAAATGTAGAGCAACGAAAAAGCATATTTACTAACCTTGTAAACATTCTACAAAAGTACAAGGGAATCTCTACAAAGAATATCCAAGTGTTCTTTTTATATAATAGCCCTTTGTACTTTGAAATGTTCCTATGTCTACAAAACAGAATTGAACACAACAGTCTAAAAGAATGCTATTCCCAAGTCTTCTAGTAATGGTGTTGTTAAGACATAACTTTTTAGTTGTTTAACACTCAGAAAATAGGTTTCCCACACCAGAATCAGTTCAACTTGCAAAAAGCACCCATATTTAAGCAAATGTCACAAGGGACTCAAGAGAAAGCTAACTGAACACTGAGATTGTTTGTTTGTTTTTTTATTATTTTATTAGAGGCCTGGTGCATCAAATTCGTGCATGGATAGGGTCCCTAGGCCTGACCGGCAAACAGGGCTAATCTGTGAGGTGACTGGAGGGGCGATTGGGGCCCCCTCTCACATCCACTCTGGCCTGGCACTGCCTATTTACCTGCTACACCATACCACTGTAGTCCCATCAAGGCTGGCCACACCTCCATTGCCAGCGCTGCATCACTGACACCTGCCATGTTCTGTGCCACCCTCTGGTGATCAGCACACATTTAACTCCTGGTTGGTCAAACTACCGCCATGGGGACAATTTGCATATTAGCCTTTTACTATATAGGATTTTATTTTATTTTTTACAAAATAATTAGCCACTTACATGCAATAAACATTAATATTTCAAGAAAAACAATTTTAAATATAGTATTACATGCAATAAACATTCATATTTCAAGGAAAAAAGATTTTAAGTATAACATTACCAAAACTATACTAACAGTATAATATCACAAGAGTTGTAGGAAATATTAAAAATCTGAAAATAACAGGATTACTTCTATTAAATTCTAAATTTTTTTCCCCTCTGGCTCTATTTTTGTTCATCAGTTTATGCTGGTCATTATATTCCACAAATGAGTGAGATCATGTGCTATTTATCTTTCTCTGACTGGTTTATTTCGCTTAGCATAATGCTCTTCAAGTCCACCCATGCTGGTTTTTGTTTAATTCTTTATTGTTGAAGAATACTGTTTGAAGTTCTCAAATGATGATCCAGGTATTTTTTTCCTGAAAACACCAACAGCAGCAGCTTGAGAAAAAGTTGAAACCTCCCCTCCAAACTAAAAGAAAAATTTCCAATGAGAAACTGTGAGGTTTGAAATCATTGTATGTTACAGTACTCATCATTCAAATGGTCTCCAGCCGTATGCAGGGCAATGCCTGCAACCATTCGCCAAGAAGTGTACTGTGGGGCCCTAGCCAGTTTGGTTCAATAGAGAGAGCCTCGGACCATAGGCCAAAGGGTCCCGAGTTTGTTTCTGGTCAAGAGCATATACCTGGGTTGCATGCTCGATCTCTGGCCCTGGTCAGGGCCTATGTGGAAGGCAACCAATTGATGTGTCTCTCCCACATGGATGTTTCTCTCTATTTCTCTGTCTCTTCCACTCTCTTCCTCTCTAAAAAATCAATGGAAGAAAGATCCTCGGGTGAGGGTTAACAACAGAAAAAGAAGTGTACTGTAGGGGGGAGCACCCTCTGGGAGGAAAGGAAAGCCTCTCACCTCCCCAGTCCCCCCTCTCCCACTTCTCTTCCCCACCTCCCTTCCCTGCTTCTATCTGCAGATTTCCCAATCTCCTCACTGTTCCAAAGGCCAATGACATCGCAGTCTCCAATAGGGTACTCAGCCAAATACAGTCACTGCTGAGCTGCATCTTTCTCTTTCTAAGCTCTTTGACTCACTGATTTCAAATTTTCTCTTAATAGGCCTGCAAGGGCAAATTTCCACTCAATAAAGGAATGGAAAAGCAAGCTGGAAAACTGCAATGGAGGCGGGCGACTTCACGAACAGGAGAGAGCAGTCTGGAAGTTTCCATCTAAATCCTGAGGCCTCACTTCAGCCTACAAAGATGAGAGGCAGGAACTGAATGAGCTCAGCCTGCCTGGCGTTGTTTTTTGTAAAAAAGCAGGGTGGGGTGGGGTGGGAGCTGGGAATACAGGCATTCTGCCCAGGGGGGCCTAGAGGGAGAGAAAACAGCTCTCCTAAAATCCCTGCAGTTTGTTGCCTGTGATTCAGTGCATACCTGACCAAAAAAAAAAAGTTGTCTAACTGGTTTAGCTGTTGCAACTGCCTACTGCCAAGAGGAGTCAACAGAATCTTATCACTTCAGTCACCTGTAACTTGGACATTATTTTCAAGTGAATATTTATCATTTCAATGCTATTGCATTGCGGTCTTTGCCTTGGATTGATTGCTACATTGTGTCGGATGAAGCCGACTCCATAGCAACAAGCTGGAGAGGCTGGTTGCACTGAGCTGTCCTTCCATGGCCCCCGGGAGCGTGGGGGAGCGTGACTCCCTCTCCTGCGACTTTCAGTTACCTTGTTGGATGGGAGCTGGATTGAGAAGCTTCTTTCCTTGCCCTCTGGACTCCTCCAGTGTGTGTGTGTGTGTGTGTGTGTGTGTGTGTGTGTGTGTGTGTGTGTGTGGTTTGGGGGGGGGTAGAGGGGCGGTGCGGAGGGCGCTACTGATCACGTTGCTCATCTCAATGAATTCCACACATGGGCATTTTTCTCTCTCTTCATTCAGGAAGTGGCGAGCCCAGCCCTGATATTCTTTCTGCTCCGATGATATAAACAAATTGCAGAGGAAGTCAAGTCAAACTTTCCTTTGCTTCTTTTGTTCTCCCAATGAGCAATTCAGAAAACAGAGCCAACTCTCCCCTTTATTTTTTTTTTATGCCTTTTAAAGATCGTTCTTAACTGGCAAGGCAGAAAACCTCTTGTTTTTATTTTTGTTTTTTAAAACAAAGATACTCCTAAGTGGATTTTTTCTCCCCACAAAAGCAAAACTGCCCTAGAAGTTTGTGTTGTGTATGTGTGTTTTTTACAGCTGTTTTCTGAGGCTTTTCAAACTGAATTGCTCACTTCACATTGCACAGTTACCTAATTGTTGTTCTTTTCTTTGAATTTCAACCAGAAGAGCAGTAAGGAGCTCTGCGTGGACAATGCAAACATGAATCAAAGCATCTGGTGCTCACAGCCACAGCAGAGGAGAGCTGACATTCACCACTGGCCAGGGTGCCAGGACAGCCTTGCGGCAGACAGAAAGGAGACAGCTTATCTGTGTCATCTACAGATGCTGCTCAAAGAAAACACACATCATTAGCCCTTGCACAGTGGGGCTGCTTGCAGCCTTATCACCCACTTATAAGATTTCATCTCTGGGTGCTGATAGCTCTGAAAGGGAGCATTTTCAAACCAGAGGCACTTGATAATCTAGGTGACTTGCTTATCACGCCCATTCTAGTCGTCTCATAAAATACGCTTTGCACTAAGTAACTAAAGGAAAACAGAATGCAGCTACATAATAAATATTTGTAGGGTGGCCCCGAGATGGCTCCCCAGATTAGATGTTCTGTTACATTAATCCTGGTGCAAGAAACACAGAAGATGTGATGGCCATATGGATGTCCATATACCTCCCTTGCTTGTCTTCAGTTGGCCCTCAGTACACAGGTAACTAGTCAACTTTACCCAGTCTCTGTGTTCCCTTCTGTAAAATGGGGATATGTTATAACATAACAGTACATACAGGTTAAAAATAATATATATGGAGAGACAGAGATAGAGAGATCTCTGTCTCCGAACCCCAAGCGTGGCATATGTGAAGTTCTCAATTAAAGGTAGTTGTGATGATTACACTTTAGAACATTATGTGACTTCTTCTGAGTCAGGAAAAAATAGCATTAGTAGAATCTGAACTTTATAGTGGTTACCAAGTGACTCTATGTCAGAACATGTTTGCTCAGTCATGATCGCCTCCTCCCTCTTTATCTATAAATACCTGTATACTGTAGACATTTAGAGACTAATAGGCACATAAGGTCATTTATGCAAGTTTTAACTGACTGTGTGATTGCTGAATAAACAGTGGGTAAGAGGCAAATGTGTGGGTCTGAAAGCTGGCTTTAATTCCTGTTTTATCTTATATTCTTTGCGCTGTTTATTTACTTATCTACAGTCTCCCCACTGTTGATTCTTTTCCAGGAATGCATTTCCTTTGAACAACATCAGATGAGAAAATGATTTCATTTGCATCGCAGAGAAGGCAGAGAAACAAATAGAGAACCCCAAGGGTGCAACTTGCTTGAAAGCCTTCAAAGTATCCAGGTCAGTGAACATTTTTCAAGATATTTTTTAAATTTTTAAAATTGAGTTTTGAGGGAGAGGGAGGGAGAAGAGAGATAAACATCAATTTGTTATTCCATTTATTTATGCATCCATTGTTTGATTCTTAAATGTGACCCACTAGGAATCGAACCGCCAACCTTGGCATATGGGGACTTTTATCTTTTTAATAGATTTTTTATTGATTTCCAAGAGAAAGTGAGAGAGAGGTAGAAACATCGATGTTAAGAGAATCATTGATTGGCTGCCTCCTGTACACCCCACACTGGGGATCAAGCCCACAACCTGGGCATGTGCTCTTACCAGGAATCAAACCATGACCTTCTGGTTCATAGGTTGATGCTCAGCCACTGAGCCATGCCAGCCAGGCAGAACAACTTCATTTTAAATGTAGAAACATGCAATCCCTACTATACCCCTGAATTTCTGTAACACAAATAGAGCTCTCATGCACTGATGCATTGTCCGTACATTTATAGATTCAACAACTGCCTTCAACAAACTTTATCAAATACCTACTAGGTGCATTAGGATGGAAAAAGAAGGGTCATCAGAGCTGACTTGTCTGATAGGAAGGCCCAGAGAATCAGGGACACCATCATAACTTTTCTTGCCTCCAAAGGAGAGAACCAGAAAATTCAGAAAAGTTATTTTTCATTTCAACATACACATAATACTTTTATCTCTTTGAAAAACTTTATTTTTCATTTTAGCTTGATTTTTATTTGTATTTCTTGTTAGGAACAGGGCTTCGGATAGTGTGTGCTCTAGTTCAAAAAATACTCCTCTCCTATTCCTGCTTTGGATGGCATATATTTCCCTGCCCAACTGATATTTGACTTGGCCACATGGCTGCTGGCTAATGGGCGTTAGCAGGCACAATGCAAGCCAAGCCTTGCTATGCATTTGCACAGTGGGTTTTGCTCTTCTGTGTGTCCAACATTGCCATGAAAAACATGTCTGCTCATGCAAGGAGGATGAAAACACCTCCAGCAGACCTGGAAGAAACCCACAACTTGAAGACCGACCAGCGCAGCACAGCCTCCAGCATCCAAAAACCAGCCAACTTGCATAAGCTTTTTCTGAGATTAAATAATTATGGTTTTAAGCCATTGCGTTTTGAGTGATTTATTATGTGGCATTTGATGGCAATAGCTGACTGATGTAGGCCCTATCATATTAATGGATCATAATCTGGCCATGGGTACACCAATAGATACTAAATTACATAATTTAAAAAAGCAAATTTTGCCCTGGCCAGTGTGGTTTAGTTAGTTGAGTGTCATCCTATGCACCAAAAGGTTGCTGATTCATTTCCTGGGCTGAGGCTTGAACCCTGGTAGGGAGGGGGCTTGCAGGAGGCAGCAGAATGATGTTTCTGATGCTTCTCTTCCTCCCTCCCTCTGTCTTCCTCTCTCTCTAAAATTCAATAAAATATTTTTAAGTTAATTTAATTTTTTAAATGCCTCCACATTTGCCTTACTGATTTGACTTTGTTATGTAAATCAAGGTCAATTATAGCCCTTCATGTACTACATGAAACTTGAGGCCCATAATGTGTAAAGGAAGCAGCATATGGTTAAAAAATAAAAGAGGTTGGAAGCACTCATGTATTTACTCAGCTTTAGATAAGGCCTTCATTCCACAAATGCTTCATTCCAAGAACATTTTTTTCATTCAAAAAGTTATCAATTATGCTCTTTTGAGCTAGACTTTCAAGATTCCATATGAATATTAATAGCTCACCCCAATCAAGAGCTTACCTTGGACCAGACACTATTCCTAGTGCTTTATCTGCATTGACTTATTTAATCCTCAAAACCCCATGTCCTAGTGACTATTATCCCCATTTTACAGATGAAAAAAATTGAGGAACCAAGTAACTTACACAACTTGTAAGCGACAAAGCTGGGATTTGAGCGTAGGTTGTCTGGTTTTAGAACCCACATTCTTATCCACCATAGTAAGACATACACATGCTAAATTTGTTTTCAGTTTTTATTCATTCATTTTAAAGAAAGAAAGAGGAAGGGAGATTTGTTTTTCCACTCATTTGTGCATTTATTGGTTGCTCTTTGTATGTGCCCTGACAAAGGATTTAACCCACAATTTTGGCAAAACAGGATAATGCTCTAACCAACTGAGCTCTCTCGCCAAGGCATAAATTTCTGTTGACAGGAAATTCGTAGAGTAACAAGGACAGCACCTTTAAATTAGAAGACAAAGAGAAAACAAGATGGCAGCATAGGTGAACACCTAAACTGCTGCCTCACACAACAATTTCAAAACTACAACTGAAAGATAGAACGGACATCATCCAGAATCACAGGAAAGCTGGCTGAGTGGAAATTCTACAACTAGAAGGAAAGAGAAGATGCTCACAGAGACTCAGAGGAACTGCAAAAAGCTGAGGTACAGAGACATGCACATGGGGAGTACGGATGGCAGAGTGCCTGGATGGTTTCCGCTAGCAGGAGGGAGACTGAAACTCCTGACTGCACTGAACCCCAGTTCCTGGTGAGATTCAAACAGGGAGAGTGTGGACTATCGTGAAAAGGGGGAATGGACGGAAATTTAGGGGAGCTGCGAAAAAGCAGAGATTTAGAGGTGCACAAGGACACACCCAGAGGGTTGACTGCTGATTGTGCTGCTGGCTTTCTCTAGTGGAAGGGAGATAGAACCTCCCAACTGTGCTGAAATCCACTTCCGACTGCACTGAATCCCAGTTTTGGGTGAGATCCTGGGAACCCAGACTCATAGGGGTGACGGGAGTGTACAAAAACTCAGGGGAGCCAGAAAGGCGGAGGTCTGGATGCGTGCATGTGCACAGAGAGGGCTGCATCAATTACCAAGAGACACTGAGACCCAGGGGCCACATAGAGCAGAGATGACAGGAAGCCAAGGCTGTCTGCTCAGCCTTGAGACTCCTCATCATCCAAGCTGAACAGAGAGACTTTTGCAATTTTGCAAGTCTTGTATAATAAGGCTGACTCAAGCACAGAAATTCTCCTGGCATAGACACAGCTGATCCTCACAACCAATTGGTTTGGATGTCAATTCCCCTCAGTGATACCAACAACAATCAAGACTTAACTACAACAAGGCTGTACACACAGTCCACAAAGGGATGCACCAAGAGAGTCCACCTCAGGTAACTGGGGAGGTGGAAGCTACTGGGCCATATAGGACACCTAGCACACAAAGCTACTCTATCAACTCAGGGAAGCAGCTAAAATGCGGAGACAAAGGAACAGATCACAAACAAAAGAAATGGGGGGAAACAAATGACTGGATATACAATTCAAAACCATGGTTATAAAGTTTTTTAAGAATTTCCTAGAAAAGATGGATAAATTTAGGGTGACCTAAGAGGAGATGAAAAAGGACCAACTAGAAATTAAACATACACTGACTGAAATAAAAAATATTATACAGAGACCTAACAGCAGACTAGAGGAATGCAAGAATCAAGTCAAAGATTTGAAAAACAAAGAAACAGAAAACGCTCAATTAGAAAAGAAAAAAGAATTCAAAAATGTGAAGATAGTGTAAGGAGCCTCTGGGAGAACTTCAAGGGTACCAACATTAGAATTGTGGGGGTGCCAGAAGAAGAGAGAGAGCAAGATACTGAAAACCTATTTGAAGAAATAATGATTGATGAAAGAAATAGATATATAAGTACAGGAAGCACACAGAACCCCAAACAAAAGGAATCCAAAGAGGGCTACCCCAAGACACATCATCATTAAAATGCCAAGAGCAAAAGACAAAGAGAATATTAAAAGCAGCAAGAGAAGAATAGTTAATTACCTACCTACAAGGGAGCACCCATACGATTGTCAGTTGATTTCTCAACAGAAACTATGCAGGCCAGACGGGAGTGGCAAGAAATATTCAACGTGATGAATAGCAAGAACCTACAACCATGATTACTTTATCCAGCAAAGCTATCATTCAGAATTGAAGGTCAGATAAAGAGCTTCAGGGATAAGAAAAAGCTAAAGGAGTTCATCAACACCAAACCAATATTATATGAAATGCTGAAAGGTACTCTTTAAGAGAAGGAAGAAGAAAAAAAAAAGGTAAAGATACAAATTATGAGCAACAAATAAATATCTATCAACAAGAAAATCTAAAAATCAAGAGAATAAAAAATCTAGTGAACAGAATAAGCTGGTGAATATAATAGAATGGGGCATAGAAAGGGAATGGACTGACAATTCTCAGGGGGAAAAGGGTGAGGGGGATGCAGGGAGAGACTGGACAAAAATCACATACCTATGGATGAGGACAATGCGGGGGGAGATAAGAGCAGAGGGAGGGGTGATTGTAATAATCTGAACAATAAAGATTTATTTTAAAAATTGGAGCGAAAAAAATGGAGCAGAATAGAAGGACGTGTCTGGAGCTTTTTTGCTGGGCAGAGGAAGAGAGAGCAACTAAGAGTCGCACTAGGAGTGTTTGTTGTCAAGTTAAGAGTCAGTTATCCTCCAGGAGAAGGTGGGGGACTGCTGGACGGGGCTCCCCTGACCAAGCAGCCCCACTGCCAAGGGGTTTTTGTCTGCAGGAGCACCAGCACGAACGCGGAGACCGCACTAACTTGCAGAGGGAGGTGGATGTCTGCAGCGGTCTGAAAGTTACAGCTGCAGCACCCACCGAACAGCCTGGGGACCCAGAATACCACTCTCCAATTGGCGCAGACACACAGACTCAGAGCTCTACACGGCACACAAAAAGGTCAGATTTCGCCTGGGATAAGGTGAGGTCTCCTGTCCCACAGAACAGAGATGTGCACACTGTGGGATCCGGGCTGCGGGAAAGCTGCTTCTGGAGAGGTCCGTGGATGTGGAGCAGGGCGTGATCCCTAAGTGTGGAAGGGGACTCTCGGAGCTGTGGACAGAGCGGAGCTCTGGGAAACAACTCATTTTGATCTGAGGCAGAAGGACAGTCTGAGAGTTATTACAGTGTCCTGGCTGCTCAAATCACCACAAACCGGTATTGAGAACCACAGAGTAACAGGATTTAAGCACAGCCTAGAGAGGTCCTGTGCTTAGTCTCAGAGGTCAATTCCAAAATACTCCCACCCAGTGTATGACATACAAATTGACTCTCACATAACCACAAAAGAATAAAGAGATTAAAACACATCTCAGCAGTGGAACACAGAAAACTGCAATACCCTCCCAACTGGGAAACAGGAGTGCGAAGCAGAACAATAGTGGAAGTGAATGATCACCACTACTGCCCATTCTTTTTCTTTTTCTTTTTCTTTTTTTAAAATTTTATTTTATTTTATTTACTTTTTATTTTGCATATTTTAATTAAAAAACTATATTTTTTTCTCCTCAGTTGATTTTACCTTTTTAATTATTACATTTTTGTTTTCAACTAGTATTATTACTACTACTATTTTACCTTTTTAGAAAAAAAGTGTCATTTTATTTTCTCTTCATTTTACTTTGGGATTAGAGTTCTACATTCTATTTTCATCTTTCTTTTAGCATAATTTTACTCTATCTCAACTCTACTTTTATGCCAACACTCTCCTCCTAACTTTCCCCATTTTGTTGTCTTGTTTCTCTTTCCCTTTTCCAACTTTAGATTCTCCCTATTCTTTCTCTTTACCTAGTTAAAATTTCACCCCACTTATATATCTAATTTCAAATCTCCTACTCCAAGTCCATAAAAACCTCTCTCTTCATGTCTTCACTATCCAAAAAGTTGTTTTTCTCTATGTCCTTTTGTTGCTGTTTGCCTGAACGGTGATTATATTGATTTTTTGTACTTTTTGTGACATTATTTTAGCTTATTCCACTTGCTTTATTTTGCTTTTTGTTTGCTTTGTTTTGGTTTGTTTTTTACCTCTCTTTTCCCTCGCCTCTCTTGATATTAGTTGTTATTTGTAGTTTGTATTAATCTCCAGGTACTTGTTGCCGGCATTTGTTGGGATTAGTGGCTGTTCTATTGGAGTTTTCTCCTCACATCTATATTTTGTACCCCTTTTCTCTCTGACTTTTTTCTCTTTCTCTTTTCTTCTTCTTCTCCTTTTTATTTATTTTATTTTATTTTCTATTCATTTATTTTTTTCTCCCTTCCCATACTTGATTTTGGCACTTATTTCTTTTCTTTTTTCCTCATTTTCCTCTTCTTTCTATACTTACCCCTAATTTGTATTTCATTGGTGGTCACCTTATTTGTGGTTATTAACATCATGAATACATTTCTGTTCAGTGCCTTGTGTGTTGTACCTGGTCATGTTGCAGTTTGTGCCTTTGAATCAACGTAGGAGACAGAACTACATAACCAGACACCCAGAGAAGAAAGATGATGGGAAGATGAAGAAACAGCCTGCATACTACAGAAAGGCAGGTATCACAAGAAAAGGAAGTAAATGAAATAAAAGCAGAAATAAGCCTGCCAGAGAAAGAGTTCAGAGAAATGATCATAAGGTGGATGAAAAGAATGGAAGACAAAATTGACAATGTGAGCAAGAGCCAAGAGGAAATGAAGAATAATCAAGAAGAAATGAAAAATGACATCACTGCTATAAAGAACTCAATAGAAAGCATCAAGAGTAGACTAGAAGAAGCAGAGGACCGCATCAGTCAGCTAGAAGACACAGTAGGAAAAAATACCCAAGTACAGCAGCTTCTAGAAAAAAAAATTAAAAAGCAAGAGGAAAGCCTAAGGGAACTTTGGGATAACACAAAACAAAACAACATCTGCATAATTGGGGTTCCAGAAAGAGCAGAAACTGAGTAAGGAATAGAAAACCTGTTTGAAGAAATAATTACAGAAAACTTCCATAATATAAAAAAGAAAAAAACCCACACAAATCCAAGAAGCTCACAGAGTCCCAAGCAAAATGAACCCCAAAAAACCGACAACAAGGCACATTATAATTAAATTGGCAAACAACAACAACAAAGTAAGAATCTTAAAAGCAGCCAGAGAGGAACAGAAAGTTACCTACAAAGGAGCCCCCATAAGACTAGCAACTGATTTCTCAACAGAAGCTCATCAGGCCAGAACAGAATGGAATGAAATATACAAAGTCATGCAAAGGAGGGGTCTGAATCCAAGAATATTGTACCCTGCAAGGCCTTCAATCAAAATTGAAGGTGAAATCAGAAGCTTCACAGACAAAAAAGGACTAAGGGAATATATTACCACCAAGCCAGCAATGCAAGAAATGTTAAAGGGTCTGCTGTAATAAAAAGAAATAGGAAGCGAAGAAGGAACTCGAGGGTAAGGACTAAAATGGCAACAGATAAGTACTTATCAATAATAACTTTAAATGTAAATGCATTAAATGCTCCAATAAAAAGACATAGGGTAACCGATTGGATAAGAAAACATGATCCATATATCTGCTGTCTGCAAGAAACCCACCTTAGGAAAAGAGATGCACACAGATTGAGGTTGAAGGGATGGAACATGGTATTTCAGGCAAGTGGAAATGAAAAAAAAGCTGGGGTTGCAATACTTATATCTGACAAATTAGACCTCAAAGTGAAGGACATAAAAGAGATAAAGAAGGCCACTTCATAATACTAAAGGGAATAATCCAACAAGAAGAAATAACTCTGGAAAACATATATGCACCCAATATAGGAGCACCTAAATACATAAAAAAAACTCTTGGAGGATATTAAGGGAGAGATTGACAACAATACAATCATAGTAGGAGACTTTAATACCCCATTGTCACCATTGGACAAATCCTCTAAACAAAAAATCAGCAAAGAAACATCAATCCTAAATGACTCACTAGAACAGATGGAATTAATTGACATCTTCAGAACATTTCACCCCAAAGCCACAGAATATACATTCTTCTCCAGTGCACATGGGTCATTTTCAAAGATAGATCATATGTTGGGTCATAAGAAAAGTCTCTTCAAATTCAAGAAGATAGAAATCATATCAAGCATTTTCTCAGACCACAGTGGCATAAAACTGGAAATCAACTATAATAAAAACAATAGAAAGAAATCAAACACATGGAGACTAAACAGCATGCTATTAAACAACGACTGGGTAACCAGAGAGATCAAGGAAGAAATAAAAAACATCATGGCAACAAATGACAATCACAATACAACAATCCAAAATTTATGGGACACAGTGAAAGCAGTCTTGAGAAGGAAGTTCAGAGCCCTACAAGCCTACTGCAAAAGAACAGGAAACAATGGTAATAAATTACCTAAACCTACAACTCAAAGAGCTAGAACGAGAGCAACAAGAAAAGCCCAGTGTACTCAGAAGGAAGGAAATAGTGAAGACCAGAGTGGAGATAAACAACTTGGAGACCAAAGAAACAATTCAAAGATCAACAAAACAAAGAGCTGGTTCTTTGAAAGGATAAACAAGATTGATGGACCCCTAGCCAGGCTCACCAAGAAGCAAAGAGAAAAGGCCCAAATAAACAAAATCAGAAATGAAAGAGTAGAAATAACAACAGACCCTGTGGAAATACAAAGGATTGTTAAAAAAATACTATGAACAACTCTATTCCAACAAATTGGACAACCTGCAAGAAATGGACATTTTCCTAGAAAAATATAACCTCCCAAACCTTGATGAGGAGGAAGCCAAACATCTCAATAGTCCAATAACTATGAAAGAAATTGAAGCAGTCATCAAAAAGCTTCCAGCAAATAAAAGCCCGGGTCCAGATGGCTACACAGGAGAGTTTTACCAAACATTCAAGGAAGAATTAAAACCTATCCTCCTCAGACTATTCAAAAACATTCAAGAAGAAGGAACACTTCCAAACACCTTCTATGAAGCCAGCATCACCCTAATACCAAAACCAGATAAAGACAACACAATGAAAGAGAATTATAGGCCAGTATCTCTCATGAACATAGATGCCAAAATCCTCAACAAAATTCTAGCAAATCGGATCCAGCAGTACATCAGAAAGATCATACACCATGACCAAGCAGGATTCATCCCAGGAATGCAGGGATGGTACAATATCCGCAAATCAATAAATGTGATACATCACATAAACAAATTGAGAGATAAAAATCACATAGTCATATCAATTGATGCAGAAAAAGCATTTGACAAAATCCAACACCCTTTCTTGATAAAAACTCTCAGCAAAGTGGGAATAGAAGGATCATACCTCAACATCATAAAAGCCATATATGATAAACCCACAGCTAACATTATACTCAATGGGCAAAAACTAAAACCATTTCCCCTAAGAACAGGAACAAGACAGGGATGCCCACTCTCACCTCTCCTGTTCAACATAGTACTGGAAGTATTAGCCATTGCAATTAGACAAGAAGAAGAAATAAAAGGCATCCAAATTGGAAAAGAAGAAGTAAAGCTGTCCTTATTTGCAGATGACATGATATTGTACATAAAAAACCCAAAGGACTCCATTCCAAAACTAATTGACTTAATTAATGAATTCGGCAATGTAGCAGGATACAAAATTAATGCTAAGAAGTCTGTGGCATTTCTATACACTAATAGTGAAATTATAGAAAGAGAAACTAAAAAAGCAATCCCATTTACCATCGCACCAAAAAAAATTAAGATACCTAGGAATAAACCTAACTAAAGAGGTAAAAGACCTTTATGCAGAAAACTACAGGACACTGAAAAAAGAGATAGAGGAAGATGTTAACAGATGGAAGAGCATATCATGCTCATGGATTGGGAGAATCAACATCATTAAAATGTCCATACTACCCAAAGCAATCTATAGATTCAACGCACTACCCATTAAAATATCACGACATATTTCACAGACCGACAAAGAATTCTTCATAGATTCATCTGGAACAAAAATAGTCCACGGATAGCTACAGCAATTCTGAGAAAGAAGAATAAAGTAGGTGGAATCTCAATACCAGACTTGAAGCTATACTACAAAGCAACTGTTCTCAAAACAGCCTGGTACTGGCACAAGAACAGACATATAGACCAATGGAATAGAATAGAGAACCCAGATATCCACCCAAACCACTATGCTCAATTAATATTTGACAAAGGAGACATGAACATTCAATGGAGCCAAGATAGCCTCTTCAATAAAAGGGGTTTGGGAAAATTGGACAGATACATGCAAAAAATTGAAACTGGACCACCAACTTACACCAAATACAAAAATAAACTTACAATGGATACAGGACTTAAACATTAGAAGGGAAAGCATAAAAATACTAGAGGAATCCACAGGCAGCACAATCTCAGATATATGCCAAAAGAACTTCTTCACTGATACTGCTCCAAAGGCAATGGAAGCTAAAGAAAAAATAAACAAATGGGACTACATCAAAATAAAAAGCTTTTGCACAGCAAAAGAAACCATCAACAAAACAACAAGAAAGATCACTGTATGGGATAACATATTTGCAAATGTTATCACTGATAAAGGTTTAATCTCCAAAATCTACAGCCAACTTATACAACTTAATAAAAGGAAGATGAAGGATCCAATAAAAAAAATAGACAACGGACCTAAATAGAACCTTTTCAAAAGACAACAGAAGGAAGGCCAAGAGACACATGAAAACATGTTCAAAGTCATTAATCATCCGAGAGATGCAAATCAAAACGACAATGCGATACCATCTTACACCTGTCAGAATGGCAATCATCAACAAATTAACAAACGACGAGTGTTGGCGAGGATGCGGAGAAAAAGGAACCCTTGTGCACTGTTGGTGGGAATGCAGACTGGTGCAGCCACTGTGGAGAACAGTATGGAGTTTCCTCAAAAAAAAAAAAAATGGATCTCCCATTTGACCCGGTAATCCCACTGTTAGGAATTTATCCTAAGAAATTACAAACACCAATCAGAAAGGATTTATACACCTGTATGTTCATAGCAGCACAATTTACAATAGCTACAATTTGGAAACAGCCTAGGTGCCCATCAGCAGGTGAGTGGATCAGAAAACTGTGGTACATCTACACAATGGAATACTATGCTGCCATTAAAAGGAAGGAATTCTTACCATTTGCAGCAACCTGGTTGGAACTGGAGAGCCTTATGCTTAGTGAAATAAGCCAGTCAATGAAGGAGAAGCATCACATGATCGCACTCATTGGTGGATAATAAAGAACATTATAAACTGATGAACAAAAGGATAGATACAGAGACAGTAAAGCTTCAAACAGACTGTGAAAGTACATCAGGAAGATTAAAGTTAGGTGAGGTAGATAAGAGATCAATCAAAGGACTTGTATGCATGCATATAAGTATAACCAATGAACATAGACACTGGGGGGTTGGGGTATGCCTGGAAGGGAAGGGGGGCAATGGGGAGATATGTATAAAAAATTAATAAAAATAAAAAAATAAAAAATAAATAAATCATATCAAGCATTTTCTCAGACCATGGTGGCATAAGACTGGAAATCAACTATAATAAAAACAATATAAGGAAATCAAACACATGGAGACTAAACAGCATGCTATTAAACAATGACTGGGTAACCAGAGAGATCAAGGAAGAAATAAAAAACATCCTGGCAACAAATGAAAATGACAACACAATACAAAATTTATGTGACACAGTGAAAGCAGTCTTGAGAGGGAAGTTCATAGCCCTACAAGCCTACTGCAAAAAACAGGAAACAATGGTAGTAAATTTCCTAATTCTGCAATTCAAAGAGCTAGAAAGAGAGCAACAAGAAAAGCCCAGTGTACTCAGAAGGAAGGAAATAGTAAAGATCAGAGCAGAGATAAACAACATGGAGACCAAAGAAACAATTCAAAAGATCAACAAAACCAAGAGCTGCTTCTTTGAAAGGATAAACAAGATTGATGGACCTCTAGCCAGGCTCACCAAGAAGCAGAGAGAGAAGACCCAAATAAACAAAATCAGAAATGAAAGAGGAGAAATAACAACACACCCTCCCAAAAAAATACAAAGGATTGTTAAAAAATACTATGAACAACTCTATTCCAACAAATTGGACAACCTGCAAGAAATGGACATATTCTTAGAAAAATATAATCTTCTAAAACTCAATCAGGAAGAGTCTAAACATCTCAATAGTCCAATAACTATGGAAGAAATTGAAGCAATCATCAAAAAGCTTCCAGCAAACAAAAGCCCGGGACCAGATGGCTATACAGGAGAGTTTTACCAAACATTCAAGGAAGAATTAAAACCTATCCTCCTCAGACTATTCAAAAATATTCAAGAAAAAGGAACACCTCCAAACACCTTCTATGAAGCTAGCATCACCCTAATACCAAAACCAGATAGAGACAACACAAGGAAAGAGAATTATAGGCCAATATCTCTCATGAACATAGATGCCAAAATCCTCAACAAAATTCTAGTAAACCGGATCCAGCAGTACATCAGAAAGATCATACACCATGACTAAGTAGGATTCATCCCAGGAATGCAGGGATGGTACAATATCTGCAAATCAATAAACGTGATACAACACATACACAAATTGAGAAATAAAAATTACATAGTCATATCAATTGATGCAGAAAAAGCATTTGACAAAATCCAACACCCTTTCTTGATAAAAACTCTCAGCAAAGTGGGAATGGAAGGATCATACCTCAACATCATAAAAGCCATATATTATAAACCCATAGGTAACATCATAATCAATGGGCAAAAACTAAAACCATTTCCCCTAAGAACAGGAACAAAACAGGGATGCCCACTCTCACCTCTCCTGTCTGACATAGTACTGGAAGTATTAGCCATTGCAATTAGACAAGAAGAAGAAATAAAAGCCATCCAAATTGGAAAAGAAGAAGTAAAGCTGTCCTTATTTGCAGATGACATGATACTGTACATAAAAAACCCGAAGGACTCCATCTCAAAACTAATAGACTTAATAAATGAATTTGGCAATATAGCAGGATACAAAATTAATGCCAAGAAATCTGTGGCATTTCTATACGCTAATAGTGAAATTACAGAAAGAGAGACTAAAAAAGTAATCCCATTTACCATCGCACCAAAAAAATTAAGATACCTAGGAATAAACCTAACTAAGTAGGTAAAAGACCTATATGTAGAAAACTACAGGACACTGAAAAAAGAGCCAGAGGAAGATGTTAACAGATGGAAGAGCATACCATGTTCATGGATTGGGAGAATCAACATCATTAAAATGTCCATACTACCCAAAGCAATCTATAGATTCAATGCACTACCCATTAAAATACCAATGACATATTTCACAGACCTAGAAAGAATTCTTCAAAGATTCATCTGGAACAAAAAAAAACCATGAATAGCCACAGCAATCCTGAGAAAGAAGAATAAAGTAGGTGGGATCTCAATGCCAGATTTAAAGCTATATTACAAAGCAACTGTTCTCAAAATAGCCTGGTACTGGCACAAGAACAGACATATAGAAAAATGGAATAGAATAGAGAATCCAGATATCCACCCAAACCACTATGCTCAATTAATATTTGACAAAGGAGGTATGAACTGACAATGGAGCCAAGATAGCCTCTTCAATAAATGGGGTTGGGAAAATTGGACAGATACATGCAAAAAAAAAAAAAATGAAACTGGACCACCAACTTATACCAAATACAAAAGTAAACTCAAAATGGATACAGGACTTAAACATTAGAAGGGAAACCATAAAAATACTAGAGGAATCCACAGGCAGCACAATCTCAAACATATGCCAAAAGAACTTCTTCACTGGTACTGCTCCAAAGGCAATGGAAGCTAAGGAAAAAATAAACAAATGGCACTACATCAAAATAAAAAGCTTTTGCACAGCAAAGAAACCATCAACAAAATAACAAGAAAGACGGATGTATGGGATAACATATTTGCAAATGTTATCACTGATAAAGGTTTAATCTCCAAAATCTACAGCCAACTTATACAACTTAACAAAAGGAAGATGAAGGATCCAATAAAAAAAATAGACAACGGACCTAAATAGAACCTTTTCAAAAGACAACAGAAGGAAGGCCAAGAGACACATGAAAACATGTTCAAAGTCATTAATCATCCGAGAGATGCAAATCAAAACGACAATGTGATACCATCTTATACGTGTCAGAATGGCAATCATCAACAAATCAACAAACGACAAGTGTTGGTGAGGATGCAAAGAAAAAGGAACTGTTGTGCAGAATGCAGACTGGTGCAGCCACTATGGAGAACAGTATGTAGTTTCCTCAAAAAACTAAAAATGGATCTCCCATTTGACTGAGCAATCCCACTCTTAGGAATTTATCCTAAGAAATTACGAACACCAATCAGAAAGGATTTATGCACCCCTATGTTCATAGCAGCACATTTTACAATAGCTACAATTTGGAAACAGCCTAGGTGCCCATCAGCAGATGAGTGGATCAGAAAACAGTGGTATATCTACACAATGGAATTCTATGCTGCCATTAGAAAGAAGGAATTCTTATCATTTTCAGCAACCTGAATGGAACTGGAGAGCCTTATACTTAGTGAAATAAGCCAGTCAATGAAGGAGAAATACCACATGATCTCACTCATTTGTGGATAATAAAGAACATTATAAACTGATGAACAAAAGGATAGACATAGAAGCAGTAAAGCATCAAACAGACTGTCAAATTACAGCAGGAAGTTTAAGGAGAGGTGGGGTAGATAAGAGATCAACCAAAGGACTTGTATGCATACATATAAGTATAACCAATGAACACAGACACTGGGGGGTTGAGGTAAGGCTGGTAGGGGTGGGCAATGGGGAGATATGTATACATGTAACACAATAAAAAAAAATAAAGATTTATTTAAAAAATAAATAAATTAGAAGACAAATCAATCATTGCAAACCATAGGCAGGATCTGCATACCCCCTACTAGGGATTGAACCTGCAACCCGGGCATGTGCCCTAACAAGGAATCCAATCATGACCTGCTGTTTCATAGGTCAACACTCAACTGAGCCACATCAGCTGGATAGGAGGACCTATTTTAGACAGGTGGCCACAGAAAGCTTCTTTAGGCAGGTGAAATAGTCTCAAGGATATATATGATCATACAAAAAGATGGCTGAGAAAGAGAAGGTTCTGCACAGACAGAATAGGGAGATTTTGGTTTTGAGGTGGTTCCCAGGTTAATATGTTTTAGGAACTGAAAAAATAGCTTCAGTGAGGCTGAGACAGTAAGGGTGTCTCTCACACGTTGCCATAGGAAAGGAGTTGGTCAACAGATCTTCTGTAAACGTGTCAAAGAGTAAATATTGTAGGCTTTGTAGGCAATGTGGTTTCTGTCATAGTTACTCAAGTCTGACATTGTAGCATGGAAGCAGCCATCCACAAAAAGAAAATGGGTAAGTGTGTCAATATTCCAATAAAACTGTGTATATGGGCACTGAACTTTAAATTTCATTGTGACAGTTCCACAAATAGCAAGTACGTGTGTGAAGACACACAGGATACCCAGTGAATGTCCAACATAGGTAACTTCTTGTTACGTTTTATGCATCTTGATCTTGGAACTCTGGTGAGTTCTCTGTCAAAATACAGCATAGGTCATACCAGTAAAAGCAAGAGATAATTTGGAATGAAAGTAATGATCAGGCAACTAGGTTATTTAAGCATTATATCAACCAGGATTCTCCAGAAAATAATAGAACCACCAGAATATAGATATACTGTAAGGGAATTGGCTCATGCATTTATAGAGCCTGAGAAGTCCCATGATCTGTCATATGTAACTTAGAGACCCAGGACTAGTGGTATAATTGAGTCCAAGTCTGAAGGTTCAAGAACCAGGAGTACCAAGGGCAGGAAAAAGTCAATGTCAAAGTTCAAGCAATCAGACAAGATGGGCCAAATTCTTCCTTCCTCTGCTTCTTATTCTATTCTGGCCCTCAACAGACTGGCTGATCCCAACCCACACTGAGAGGGCACACTACTTTACCAGGATCCACTGATTGAAATATTTATTTCATCTGGAAACCCTCACACACACCCCAAGAAATAACATTTAACCAATTTTTGAGCAACCTGTGATTTAATCAGGTCAACACATAAAATTAACTATTACATTAATCTAATTCATAAACATGAGTAAATGATAAAGCAGTAATGTTCTTGCTGAAATATTGACATTGACCAATATAACATAGGATACATGCTTCATCCTTACAAAGAAGATAGCAACAACAGAGAGGTTAATGTTGTCATCATTCCAAGAGAACTTAATGCTATGTAAGAAAACTCGAGCCCTGGCCAGTTTGGCTCAGTTGGGTGAGCATCATCCATACACTGAGAGGTCAACGTTCAATTCCTAGTCAGGGCACATGCCCAGGTTGTGGACTCGATCCCCAGTAGGAGGCATTCAGAAGGCAGCCAATCAATGGTTCTCCTCTTCTCTCCTCTTCTCTTCTCTCCTCTTCTCTCCTCTCCTCTCCTCTTCTCTTCTCTTCTCTTCTCTTCTCTTCTCTTCTCTTCTCTTCT
>JAAGEH010000006.1:5352765-5503780 GCA_011751065.1 Lasiurus cinereus
CTCTTCTCTTCTCTTCTCTTCTCTTCTCTTCTCTTCTCTTCTCTTCTCTTCTCTTCTCTTCTCTTCTCCTCTCTCTCTCTCTCTCTCTCTCTCTCTCTCTCTCTTCCTATCTCTCTCTCTCTAAAATCAATAAAAACATATTTTAAAAACAGAAAACTCAAGGTCACATATGAAAAAAAACTTGACAGAGGTTTTCCCAAATTTGACACAATCCTAAAAATTTATATCTCCTAACCAGTAATGAGTAGTGAAGTCAAAGAAGGAATTCTTACCATTTGCAGCAACCTGGATGGAACTGGAGAGCATTATGCTAAGTGAAATAAGCCAGTCAATGAAAGAAAAATACCACATGATCTCATTCATTTATGGATAATAAAGAACATTATAAACTGATAAACAAAAAGATAGATACAGAGGCAGTAAAGTATCAAACTGTCAAATTACAGTGGGAAAGTTAGGGAGAGGTGGGGTAGATAAGAGATCAACTGAAGGACTTGTATGCATGCATATAAACGTGACCAATGGATGCAAGACACTGAGAGGTTAGCGCATGCATGGGAGTGGGGTGGAGGGCGGGGACAACGGGAAGATATGTACACGTAATACATTAATAAAAAATAAAATAAAAAGAAATTTTTCTAAATTGACAATATTAAAAAAATTTTAACTAACCCTGAGGGCAGAAAGACTACATTCTCTAAGTGTCTTTCTACAGAAAGTGGTAATTCAAAAATCATTGTCATATTAACAGGCAATCAAAAAGTATACAGCTGCCAAAGCCGGTTTGGCTCTGTGGATAGAGCGTCAGCCTGGGAACTGAAAAGATCCCAAGTTCGATTCTGGTCAGGGCATGTGCCTTGGTTGCGGGCACATCCCCAGTAGGGGGCATGCAGGAGGCGGCTGATCAATGTCTCTTTCTCATCGATGTTTCTGACTCTCTATCCCTCTCTTTTCCTCTATGTAAAAAATCAATAAAATATATTTTTAAAAAAGTTAAAAAAAAAGTATACAACCAAAATGTATCAGAAATGTCAGATAATCTTTTAAAAAGATTATTTGGGGCCCTGACGGTTTTGGCTCAGTGGATAGAGTGTCGGTCTGTGGACCAAAGGGTCCCAGGTTCGATTCCAGTCAGGGGCATATACCTTGGTTGCGGGCACATCCCCAGTAGGGGGCGTGCAGGAGACAGCTGAATCGATGTTTTTCTCGAATTGATGTTTCTAGTTCTCTGTCCCTCTCCTTTCCTCTCTGTAAAAAAATCAATAAAATACATTTTTTTAAAATATTATTTGGGGAATTGTTTTTATATGAGTGGCATTTTTCAGCTTTTCAAATTTTGAAATTTGTGGTATTTTCTTCTTTGTTCTAAATAAATATTAACTTGCATAATTAATTTTATGTTCTTTTTTTAAAAGGAAGGCCCCCAAATGGTAAAACGTTCAAGGCCTACCAACCTGACTGAGTACCTACAATATGAGCCAAGCATTTCTAGTGCTAGAAACATAACACTGAACAGTAGGGCTTTTAAAATACATATACCCACAAATTCTTTGACACACCAAAGTTTTGGGAAAGAGTTATAAGGAAGACAGAGAGACTAACATTTGAATGAAATGTCAGCATATAGGAGTTCATCTCAAAGGAACTGATTTCTCTTCCTGAAAAGTTCAACCGTTCCTTGTCATCTGCCCTTTTATAGGACCAAGAGGAAGTTGTGAAAATGATGTCCCATTCACCAAACACCTGCTGTGCCTTAGGAACTGGCCACAGACTCTCACATTGCTGGCCCCAGGTTAGGGATGTGGCTCAGAGAGGTCAGTAACTTGCCTAGAGCCACCCAGCAAATGAGTAAATGGCAGAGCCAGAATAGCCAAGATATTCCCTTCTCCCTGGGAAATACAGCCTTTCAGACTTGGAAAAGGAAGCCAAAGAAGTTGATGTTGCTACCTGGAGAAGGAGGAGAGAAGGGGGCAAGTTCCCACTTTAACACACTCATTTCACATACAATTTCCCTACTCCCCACCCACCACCACCGTCTTTCCTTGTGAGACCCCTCCAATCTTACAGTCTGACCTTGAGTACTGCCCTCTCGCAAGTTCCCCATCCCTGTTAGATCAGTGTTAGTCAATGTTACTAAAAAGTACAATGTATTTTTCATTTGCATCCTCAAGGAAGCTTTTTAAACATTTTTTTCTAATTGCTCCCCATTCTGTGAAATGTCAATACCACACATATACTATATACTGCACATGTTTAGGTGCTGTTCACATACATGTGCTCTATTAAAAGGGTAAGTTTTTTTTTTCTTCTCCTTGAGGACCAGTTTGTCCCCCTCTATGTCCCTTGGGAACGGGGTCAGCACTGGTGGCAGATATAGCTCCCTGGTGTGAACCAGGCTGAGTGGGTGCAATGTGGGGTCTCATCCCACCGTTCTCTCTATGCTGGTCTCCTGGTCCTGCCTGGCAGTGGGGAGCTGAATCACTCTGCTGGCCCTTCTCAAAATGAAATACCTTCCCCCACTTCCCTGTTGCTCTCCCCAATCCTGTGTCATCTTGGTCAGATACACAGTGACTCCAGGAAAGCAGCAGCCACTAGAGGGTGCTGACTTCTCTTCCTGGTGGCCAGATCACTCCCCATTATCCCAAATCCCATCCATTCCCACTTAAACTCGCTTTGAGTTGCCAATTTTAGATCAACAGTCTTGCTCAGTCACTGTTTCCAGAGAAGCCTAGACTTTGAAAATGTGCTAGAAGGCCCTTGTCTAGAAATGAAGCTTCACCAAGCACTGAGCTGGGTTCTTTCGGGGATTATCAGTAATTCATTTTGGCAACAACTGCCACTTTACAGGTGAGATGATGGAGGCTCAGAGAAGCCAGTGACGTCACACGAGGGTACTTGGGGGCCAGCCCAGGCTGCTAGCCCAGGCCAGACTGGCTCCAAGGTCATGTTGCTAACCACGAGGAGAAGCCACCACTAAATTTCAGTGTATCACTTCTCTCCCCCACTCTACCACCCCTCCCTCACCCAGTGGGGAGGAAGCAGAAGTGAGAGATCTTCAAAGGGGGTGGGGCACCTTTGAGCTTTATATAGTTCATCCTCCCAACCACAAAGGCAGCCCTGAGGCTGAGTGCATATGGTCTTTTTTTAGTGGTGAATCCATCTAATTATTGATTAAGATTTGCTGCCCAGCCATTTACTTTACCGCTTTTAATGAGAGATTCTCGCACTACTCGGTGACTACATTATCAAATGGCTTCCTTGAGGGAGAAACTCCCCAGGGAAGACCAGGCTCCAAGGAGAAATGCTCTTACTCTTTGTCAGCTGTGCCCAGAAGCTTTGAAGAGATTTGAATAATGAGTCGTGTCTTCTGAGTTGCCCAATGTTCTTGCATGCAGCATCCCTCAGCTCGGCTTGCATTGCTCAAGCCTTGAGTAGCTTCCTGTATTCTTGGAGAATTAAGTGAGCATTCTTTCAGTTTCCTTTCGTAGTTAAGGAAAGAAAAAACTATTTCTATGATGATCTAGAATGTTTCTTTTCTATTATGTATAAGATAACTAGCAATATGCCTTCTGCTCTGTATTTTATACAAATTACATCTAATCCTCACCGCAGCTTATGGTCAGTTTCTGGATAAGAAAAGAGGGTTCAGAGAGGGACATGCCAATCAGTATGGAGAGAAGCAGAATTCAAGCTTGCCTTTTGCTGGCCCCAGGGCCCATGTTCTTTTCAAAAGCACTATGTCCTACATGTGGCCAGCACATCAGTCAAAACTTTCTCCTCCAGGCACCTCCGAGACTTTCAGCAGAAGCCTAAATTTCCATTTCTAACTCAACAAATGCAAATAAATAAATAAACCTTTACTTGGCATTTCCAGTCAATCACTGTTTGGTTCTTAGAAGTGGCAGGCAGACTTCTGATTTCTACTATGTAAGGAGCTTAGAAGCCGCCACTCTGTCCCAGCAACAAGAAAAAAACTGGACCAACTGGAGAAATGAACAGTTGTCCTTAGCTCTGTGAGAGATGTGATGTCAAGGGCAGATCACTGCCTCCAAAACAGGAGAGATGAATGAACAGATGAATACAGAAAATCACTACTTCACTTCGGTGGGAACCAGTGTTGGGCCAAGGAAACCTGACCTGGAATTGGTCCTTTGCTGGAGGCTCAGTGTGGACGGATCTGAGAGTCAACTCCAGGAGAGTCCAGGCATAGGAGTCCCCACACGTTTGTGAGTTTTACCTCCAGGAGCCTGACAGGTTCTCACTGTGAGGATCAGAGGAAAATCCCCTGTGCTTTCAGCAGGGGGAGGCAGGAATGGGGCACCATTTTGAAATAAATCAGAGCACTGTCTTGTTCTTAACAAGGTCTGCCATCGGGCTAACTAGTGAGCAAAGCCTAATCTGCTGGTTTTATCAGAGCCTAACTGGCCGGGGAAAAGGACATACCAACTCCTGCCCCTTCTAGCCATCTTGCCCCACCAAAGGGGCTGAGGAAATGAGCAGAGAAACTCTTGTGATGTTCACAGCCTCACCAAAGGACTGAGACCTAATCACATGACTCTAGAATGCTTCTCCTCCCCTCCCATCTGACCACCATATTACTAAGGCCCTATTGACAACAGTTCCTTTTACCCGATACATCATGTCAGATGATGAGACAAGAAATAAACAAACTACAAGGCACACTGAAAAGCAAAAAGCACCATTTGGAGAGACAGAGCAAGCATTAGAACTAGACTCACATATAGTGGGGATGCTGGAATAATCAGACCAGGGATGCTGGAATTTATCATACCAACAATCTGTGATGATGTTGTGAAATGACCTAATGGATAAAGTAGACAGCATGCAAGAACAGATGGGCAAGGTGAACAGAGACGGAAAATTCTAAGAAAGAATTTTTTTAAATACTAGAAATAAAGAAACAAATGCTGAAGCTCAGCCCATGTGGCTCAATGGTTGAACATTGGCCCATGAACCAAGAAGTCACTGGTTCAGTTCCCAGTTAGGGCACATGCCCAGGTTTTGGACTCAATCCCTGGTGGGGAGCATGCAAGAGGCAAACCAATTGATGTTTCTCTCTCATCATTGTTTATATCTCTATCCCTCCCTTTTATTCTCTCTCCAAAACAAATAAAAAGTATATTTAAAAACAAAACACTGTAAGAAAAATGAAGAATTCTTTTGATGGGCTTATTAACAGGCTGGATATGGGATATAGCTGAGGAAAAAAATCTCTGAGCTTGTGAACACATCAATAGAATCATCATAAAACAAAATGCAGAGAACAAAGACTGAAAAAAAATAGAATGTTCAAGGATTGTGAGACAATTACAAAAGGTATACCATACATATAATGGGAAAAACAAATGGAAAAGAAAAAGAGAAAGCAATAGAAGAAATATTTGGAATAATAATGACTGAGAATTTCCCCAAAATTAATGTCAGGCACCAAACCACAGATCCAGGAGGCTCAGAGAGATCAAGCAGGAGAAATGTAAAACAAACAAAAGAACTACTTCTAGGCATGTCATATTTAAACAGAAGAAAAGCAACTATAAAGAAAAAAATCCTGATGGAAATGGGGGGGGGGCGGGGGCGGGGCAGAATCTCCTTACCTATGAAAAAGCAAAAATACTTTCATGGTCATGGTTCCCCTCAGCAATCAGGCAAGTGAAATACTGTGTCAACGGGGAAAACCCCACCAACCTAGAATTCTATTCCCTGCAAAATTATTCTTCATCAGTGAAGGAGAAATAAAGATCTTCACAGACAAACAAAAATTGATGGGGTTTGTTGCCAGCACACCTGCCTGGTGAGAAATGTTAAAAGAAGTTCTTCATTTAAATTAAGATGGTCATAAGGTACAAACTTCCAGTCATAAGACAAATAAGTCCTAAGAGTGTCATGTACAAGAGGATGACTGTAGTTAACACTCTACAACACTGTTAAAAGTTGTTAAGTGAACAAATCCTGAGTTCTCTTCACAAGGAAAGAAACATTTCTCTTTTTGCACCTATAGGCAATAATGGATGTTCACTAAACTTATTGTGGTGATTATTTCATAATATATGTAAGCAAATCATCATGCTGTAGAAGTCACCTTATACAATACCACATGTCAATTATATTTCAACACAACTAGGGGGGTTAGAGAAAAGAAAAGTGGTATAAGTCAGAAACTTAGACCTACGTAAAGAAAGAAAGAGTATTGGAGAAGTGAAGGTAAGGTAAAAATTTTTGGTTTCCTTATTCTTAATTGATCTAACAGATAACAATTTGCTCCAAATCATAATCACAATGCTATATTAAATTATGTATTCATAATTGAGCTTATGTACATATGCTCATGTATATATGTGTGCATATATATGTACATGTTTATGTATAAGTGAAATGAAGGATAGCAATCATTCAAGGTATGAGAGGGAGGAATTATGGCTATTTTGCTACCATAAGGTACTACTAGCACTACCTACGAATCAGTATCATGTTATTTGAAAGTGGATTTGGATCAGTTGTAAAGACATAAAGATATAAATAGAGATGTCGATATAGAAGTCTATAAGTATATACTGCAAACTTTAGGACATAAAAAAAGCACCCTGGGCACCCAGCCCACAATGTAGAGGTCTGGGCAATGTGGAGGATGAGAGAGACGGGGCTCAGGCACTGTGGGCCCAAGGCAACTGTGTGCACTCAGGCCTCTCGCCAGAAAGAGGATATTTTTACTTCCTCACTTGGCCGCACCTGGCACCATGATCTTCCCTTCAGTTGCCCAACAGTCATAACTTCAGAGGCTTCCACACCTCTGGGACCTTTGCAAATGACTGTGGTTTGCCATTTACTTACCTATTGGCTTCTATGCCCATGGCATCTTAAAGCCAGATTTCAAAGACGAAAACCACAGGTGTTTGTCCTACACCGGCCTCCCCATGGGTGACCCAGAGTCTGACTCAGAGTTTCACAAGAGAGTAGCTAGAGAAAAGATGAAGGAATGATGGAGAGGAGGGAGATGGGAAGAAGGAGGGAGGAGGGGAGGAAGAGGAAGGAAAGAAGCTTCTTAGAAGTTTGAGATGAATCTCTGGAAAAGTTTGCCATGAACTGTAAGACAGGGTAAGGGTCAAAGTTCTGTCTTTTTACTGCTTCAATACTTATAAAAGGTGTGTGTGTGTGTGTGTGTGTGTATACTGTATAGTAAAATAGTCAACGATGGAGCCTCTTAAGTCAAACAGACCTTCATTCAGATCCCACTTACTAGCAGCTCTATGTTCTAGGCAAATCCCTTCAGCACACCTCAGTTTCTTCATCTATAAACTGGGGGTAAATGGTGGCATCTACATTGTAAGGACTTTGTGAGATCACTTATGTAAAACTCTTGGTACAAATCTCTCACAAATAATCAGCTCTATGATACTGTTATTATTATTATGTCATTACTATTTCATTATTAGTGTCAATTGATATAAATGTCCAGAGCAGGTAAAGTAGAAGCAGAGATGGAGAATAGGTGAGGGGTGGGTCTAAGAAACAGAGGACCTAAAAAGTGGAAAGAACACTTCTTGCTTCTGATCCTTGGGTGTTAGCAGGAGGCTGCTGACTCATTGGTTGTTGTGCTGGGAAGACAGGGGAAGGATTGTGCAGCCCTTGGACAAACCGAGACTGCTGTGCACCTGCATCTTCTCTCCGGTCGCCACACCCCATCACGGAATTGGGGAACAGCCAGGAAAAGATAACTCCATAGAACCAAAGGCTGAAGGCGGGCAGGGAGGCTAAGGTGGGGGGATGCTAGAACACTAATAATTAAACTGAAAACACTTCAGTCTGGAATGATGAAGTCTGGCCAGAGAGACAATAACATCGAACTAATTTCACTCATGAAAGCTGGCCTCTCAGCTGGGCATCCATGTTGACCAAAGCCTTGAACTCTGCCCCTACAGGTAGAAGTGACACACTGAAAAGAGGAACTGTTAGGACTAACAGGATCGGGAGCACACATTGCCCTTCAGCAACAGGATGGGTAAAATCTTACATTCAGTCAGTCATTTCATGCATATGCCCTGACTGCCTGAGGAAAGCACAGCTGTAGGCATTGGGGTTCAAGCAACAAAGAGCAGGCGTGGTTCATTCTCTCCAGAAGTTCAAAGGCATGGAGGCCTCTTTGTGCAAGATGCTCTCTCCTCCCAGCCCAGGGCAGCAGGTGTCCCAGTGAGACCCGCCCCCCGAGCCTTGCCACTGATCAAGGAGCATGCTGTTGTTTTAGTTTATGTTTTTGGTTTTTACATAGCATGTTAGGCTAAACCAGTCATCGGCAAACTGCGGCTTGCAAGCCACATGCGGCTCGCAAGCCGCTGTTTGCCGCTCTGTTGATTAATGAGTTTGCCGACCACTGACCTAGACTCTCGATTCCAATAATTACAGGCTGTTGTTGCTCCTTGTGATTAAGCCCTATCCCAGTGGTCGGCAAATTCATTAGTCAACAGAGCGGCAAACCGCAGCTCATGGCTAAACCATAGGCAATTGCCATTTTTATAGTTTGAAAATAGTCAAATGTCAACGATTTCAGATGATCCCCCCTAATGTCTCCTAGCTGGTCCCCAAGGGCTTGTGTTCTAGAGAGCCTCAACTTATTTTAGTTCCTCAAACTGCCTGGCTCCCACAACTCTTCAAACTCTTCATCTGGCCAGTGCAGGCTCATCAACGGTGTCACTAGTGATCAGGCTTCCTCCAGGAAACGCCACCTGACCCCTCACTGTCTGGGCTGTCTGAATTTTCATAAAGGACCACCTTCTTCCAACATTTCTGATGACAATAATAACTGACACATAGAATGTACTACATGCTAATGCCAGATACTTCTAATACTCTAGTATGTCTAATGTAGTAGGTTTGTACGTCTTTTAACTATAGCTGGCAATGCTCCAAGGCCATTCCTTTGCGAGGGAGCAATGCTGCAGTGAAGGCCTATAGAGATAGAGACATCACTTACTCCTCACAGCAACACTATGTGATGCCTTTGATTATTATCCCTGTGTTACGGATGAGAAAACTCAGGCCAAGAGATGACTGTGATCAATCCACAGACCTTCACATAAATAGTGTGATTCTTATCATTTTAATATTCATTTGTTACCTCACTGACTATTTACTATTTACTTACTATGTTCTTAGTATTTATTTATTTATTTATTTATTTATTTATTTATTTATTATGAGGGGGAAAAAGGCATTGGACCTTATATCCTAGAGCTACATAGTCCAATATAGTGCCACAGGCCACACGTGCCTTTGAGCACATGAAAGATGGCTTGTCAGATGGACATGTGCTGTTGCATGAACGACATGCCAGGTTTTGAAGACTTAGCCCAAGAAACAAATATAAAATGTATCATTCACAATCATTTTGTACTGATTTTATATTGAAATGATCATATGATAGACACACTGAGTTGAATAAAACATATAATTCATTTCACCTGTTTCTTTTTACTTTTTTAATGTGGCTCTTAGCAAGTTTTTAATTTCATGTGTTACTGCATTATATTTCTTCTAGAAGTTTAGGAGCTAGAAATAACTATGAGCATTACTACAATGCCTTGCATTGATGAATGCTTTGAAGAAAAATGTCTCAGGCCAGGAAGAGGAAGTGAGATGAAAGGTAGGGGCTCACAATATTTCACAGAGGTTGTACATGGAAGGCCTTTCTGAAGAAGTAGTGTGTGATTACTCAGAACTGTTTAGAACTGTTCTTTCACTATGTTATCAGCCAATATGCTGAATGAACACTCAGAGGGAAACTGAGGGGATAAAAACGGTGGAAATGTTGTGTGTCTTCCATGGTAGATTTCTCGACTAGGAGCCAGGAATAAGGATTGCCCCTGTACACAGTCAGCAAAGATCAGAGAACAATCTTTTTGAGGCACAAGTAATAAAGATCTCACAAATAAATTTTCCCTTCCCATAGCTATTTGCACTCACATCATCTATTTTTATTTGATTCTGATAAAACGAAACCCCTGTCTCATGATGGAAGGGTGAGGGGGGAAACCAGAGCTCCGTGTACCCGCGGGTGTAGTTCAGTTCCCAATAACTGTTTTGTGTATCGAGTGCAGGAATGCAGTGTGGTGGCAGAGAAGTGGATATCCCTGTTTGAAGTGGGCAGAGAAACCTTTCAAACCCCCCTATTAAGAGTATTGCTATTACTGGACTAGTGTCACTAGAGCACCTCTCAATAATGTGGTAGAACAACTAAAGCGCAGATGAGAGAGTTCTGCCTGAGGGAAGTGAAAGTAAACAGAAATCCAAGCAGTGGCACTGCTGAAACTATAAATGTGGTTGAACTTTGATCCTCAGGAAGCCCTCCAAATGCCAGGTGGGCACAGTCAGAGAGGCTGATTATTAGTTGATGGATTTCATCACAGACCATTGCCATGGACTGGCTGCATTTTAATTCAGCCTGACAGCGGGTGCAGGGTTGGTTTGATATTAGAACAATGACATTTTCTACAGGACTCCAAGGCTGTATCTTGTGGATTCAAATCCCCCTATTAAGAGTATTGTTATAAATCATTTCAATGGTTGTGCTTTCCTAGTTAGGGAACCCTGAGTGTGCCCTAGACACGCTCTTCTACTATTCACATGCTGAGTGGTGGACACCGAACCCCACACATGAAAACTTTGACGTGGACTAGATCCCTGGGCTGTGGGAATGAGGACCATGCCACCATTTTGGAGGAGTGTTCTGTGTTTGTTTTCGTCATAGATCTTGGCTGTGCATGAATCAAAGACTCTGTCCCTTCTTATCCCCCAATGAAAAGACAACAAAAAGAAAAGAGAAGAAAGAGGGGGGAAAAGCATTTCCTTTGTTTTCTAAAATTATTTCCATTTTTTTCAGTGATTTTTAAAAATAGACATGTGGCCAGTGGCTTCATAGTCGGCTCCTGAAACTGACTCATACGGATGACATTGTTGGGGGGAGGGCCACTAACTAAGGGAGCCCTGGGAAACCGTTTTCTTTTAGTCACTAATAGGTTATGCTCTTTAAAATGAAGCTGTGGCCAGAGTTCTCCAAGACCCTTCAAAAAGAAGGAGACATTAGCTTAATATTTCTGACTGTTGGCACTTCAAAATGTAAGAGTAGTTGGTCTCAGCTGCATGGGGACAGGTCCGTTGTATTTGGAAAAGCAGAACTGGCTCCTTCCTTCCCACACTTACATCCACCTCATCTCTCAACTCCCCCACGATGCATGGTCTGCAGTTCACACAGAGAGATCAGTTCTCTGGCCGGGGAAAAAAAAACAACAACAACAAAAAAAAAAAACCACAATGCCAGTAAAGGAAACCCTGAAGCACCCAGGGACAAACATTCAAACAAGAAAGTCATACCAAAATTTCATTCGGAAGGAAACAGGTCCTCAGACAAACAAAACAGCAACGGTTAGAAGATGCAAACAGGATAATATTAATGTGCTGAGCTAGAAAGCGATTCATCATCCTCCTTGCTTCCTTAACTTCCAGCTGTAGAAATATGCCAAGGGGAAAACAGCCTCCCAGAGTCCTGTGAAGTGTAGGTAGAGTGCTATTTTGACTCCAAAGGCAAGGTTGTAGGTGTGGGGTGTGGACCCTCCCTAACAACAGAAGACTGACTACAGGATCCATTCTCAGGTATAAACATTCAGAACCTCCTCCAAGCATATAATAATCTCTCTCTCTCTCTCTCTCTCTCTCTCTCTCTCTCTCTCTCTCTCTCTCTCTCTCTTTCTCTCTCTCTCTCTTTCTCTCTCTCTCTCTCTCTCTCTCTCTCTCTCTCTCCTCTCTTCTCTTCTCTCTCTCATTTCCTGTAGTTTCTACTATTCATATGTAGATCGTCATAGATATTAGTGTGGTCTTCCACTTTTAAAAGAATGCTGACTTTTTCTGGAAGGATCCAAAGCTTTCCCCTAAAGAGAGCATCTTTTAGGATATGTTACTGGCCAGGAAATGCATGTGTCCATTTCAACAATTGTGAGATTTGAAATAAGAATATGAAAAGCCATCCATGGGTCATGATCACCAGAAATGTCACCCAGGAAAAGCCTGTTTCTACAAACAGAAAAAGAACAAGCCCCACATTCTTACCCGAAAATGCTAACACAAGTCTTGCATAATAAATCATGAATCTATTCCAAAAGTCAAACAACGTTTGCTCCAAAAAGTGACACTCTGCAACTTTCCTCCAACTGGTTTATATCAAGAAGTGAATTTTCTTTCTCTTTCTTTCTCTCTCTCTCTCTCTCTCTCTCTCTCTCTCTCTCTCTCTCTCTCTCTCTCTCTCTGTCTCTCTGTAAACATGGACTATAAATCCCTTTTAAGAGATGAATCATGTAGCCCCTGCCTCTGACATGGGTTAGGTCATTTGTTTGTTTCTGGGATACGATCTACCCTTGACTACAGCTGGGCTCCACAGTTTGTTCAAACGTTTTCTGGCAATTACTGATTTGTTCAGACAGAGACCAGAAGCTTAAATCCCACTGAATTAACCGGTTGGGTTATTACCAAAGTGGAACAGAGCCAGAAAGCTAGAACATGCACATGTGGGACATAATTTCTGCCTTCACAGAGAGAGGATCATTTCTGGGCTTTCACCCACCAGTCAGCTCAATGAACTGGAAATATTTTTCCTTCCTGGTTTTGTTGTGTGTGTGTTTTTTAACAGCAGGAATAGAAGAGATTGGTAATTAACCAAAGTGAACAATTATTTTGCCTCTTGAAACATACTACCAAATAAAATAACCATCTCTTCCTTATAATAGTGACATCACTTCTATTAACCAATAAACCAAAGAGAGAGAGAAGGAGTGAGGGAGAGACTAAGAACAGCAATATGATGCTCCACACTCATAGAGGCAATCACCCAGAGGCAGCATCTGGGTGAAAAAGATCAGAAGTCACTAAGTAGTTTTCATATTCAGTTCATTGAAGAGTGTGTTTAAACAATGACTAAAATGTGTGCAGTCACAGTTCACTCAGGACTTCCACATGTAAGATAGATCAGTTTGTCTGATATCATTAATGATGTCTTCTATTGGGGAAGCCAAGGGCTAAAGAAATGAAGTCATTTAGGAAAGATGGTACATCTTTACAAGGTGGGGCCAAATGGACCTGGATATCTCAGTCATAGTTTGCAGTTCTTACCATGACACCAGACGGTTTTCATTCCTTCTAGTTATGCTGTGACATTCACACACAGCTCATGTTTTCATGGGGTTCCCTCAAGTTGTTTGACCCCGCCACATTATGTTGTGAGAACTGAAGTAGTGCACTGAATCATCACCATTGCAGTGGTTCCCAGGACAGCATGGATCACAGCTGTAGGCCCACTTCCTTGTCGTGTGCTCAGAAAACATAGGGCAGTGAGTGGTAGCCCTACTTGCCCACCCAGCTTCTCTCACACCTTCAAAATGGTTTTTGAGATCTTGTCAGCCAGAGGACATTTGGCAACATCTGGAGACATTTTTGGTTGTCACAACTGGTGAAGAGGGGAGTTAGTACTGAAACCTAGGAGGTGGAGACCAGGATTCTGCTAAATGTCTCACAATGCACAGGACACCCCCACTGCAAAGGATTTTGTGGCCCAGAATCTCAGAATCCTGCTCAAGTCACATGACCAGTGGACATGACCTTCTCCTGACCCACATCAAGGATGGGCAGGGGACCCAAAAATGACCAAATGAGATCCCCTGCCCTGAAAAGCTTTTGCCAGAGATATCGGGAATGTGTTCTCCGTTTCTCTATCAGATCAAAATCTTAAGTGCACTGCTTTACCGATTTGGCTCAGTGGATAGAGCATTGGCCTGAGGATTGAAAGGTCCCAGGTTCAATTCCAGTCCAGAGCACATACCTCAGTTGCAGGCTCCCAGCCCTGATCAGGGGTATGCAGGATGCAAACAATTGATGTCTCTCTCTCTCATTCAGTGTTTCTCTCTGTCACTCCCCTCTCCCTTCCACTCTCTAAAAATCAATGGGGGAAAATATCCTTGAATGAGGATTAAAACAAAACAAAAAACCTTAAGTGCAATAAAAACTTGGACCTGCCAGACTGAGAATTAAGATAGGAGAAGGAGGAGGAGGAGGAGGAGGAGGAGGAAGAGAGAGAGAGAGAGAGAGAGAGAGAGAGAGAGAGAGAGAGAGGAAGAAAAACATCTTGGAGGGGGGGAATATAGTGAGATTAAATATGGCCAGAGAGTAAGTGAATGCTACACACACACACACACACACACACACACACACACACACACATACACACACACGCTCTTGAGACGAAACTAGAATTACAACTAAAATACAGAAGAACTTCCTGAATAATCAACAGAATACTCATTGGAGAAAACCCTGATAACTGAGAACAAAAGTGGACACCGCATAGAGACTGGTAGGAAGAGCAGAGGTGCAAAAGGACTAGCCGGGTGCCCACAGACAGCTGCTGAAGTTCTGGAGAGATATCTCAGCTGTAGGGGTTGCCACTGAGAAATCTGAGGTCTAATCCCCAAGCTAACCTCCCCAGCAAAGAGCACCAGAACTGAGAAAGGTGCCCTCATAATATCTGGCTGGGAAAAACAGAGGGATTATTGTCTGTGCTTTGGCTGGAAATTCATGCACCCTCTTAAAGGACCAATGCACAAAATTCCCTGTGAAGCCACTCACCTTGTGCTCCAGCAGAGGGAGGGCAGAGTGGACTCAATCTGTGTGAACAGAAACCAGGATTGGGGGCTCTGGGGTAAGAGTTCAAAAGGTAGACATCCTGGTTTCCTGTGCTGAGTCATTTCATCACACTGTGGAGGTCATCTTTCTATAGAGGTGGCTTTGCCTAGGGAGAAGACAGCTGACCCACACTACTGGAAAATATTTTGCCCCACAATGCAGTTTCTGAAGCCCAATAAGAGACTGAGAATAACAATTAGCCTCCAGGCAAAAGCAATTTCCTCACCTTGTTGAAAAAAACTCTTATGACACCTGTGAATGATTGCCTGAGAACAATTCAAGATTAAATCTTATCAGTCTGTAAGCAGACTTGTTCTCTGAAGACTTTGAGTCTTTGCCTGAACTAATTAGACAAAAAATAGTGTTTGACACTATCCTGCACTAGAGATTGAGAAGTGTAGCAGATCTACATAATACATAATCACAAACCCAAACAGGAAGCCAAAATGAGGAGACAAAGAAACCACCCCCGAATGAAAGAATAAGAGAATTCTCCAGAAGAAGAGATAAATGAAATGGAGATAAGAAATTTCCCTGATATAGAGTTCAGAGTAATGATAATGGAGATGCTCAACAATATGAGAAAAGGTATAGTAACTATGAAAGCAGAAATAAAGAATAACATAGTACAAATAAAGAACACATTGGAAAGAATACACAGCAGATTAAGGGAAGCTGAGGGTCAAATCAGTGAATTAGAAGACAGGGTTGAGACAGAGAGAGAGACATCTTAAGGCTTCATTTGAATCACATCCTGCCTCTCTACCTCTAAAGCTTTTGAGCTAAGGGAGCCTATTGATGGCCTTTGTGGAGGGGATTTGTCTTAAGAGCTTTGCTAAGCTAGCTTAAGTTAGACCTCAACTATTTGCAAGCAAGAATCTTGTCTAATACAGAAGCTGGTGAGTGAGAGTGATATTATTATAAGAATACCTTAAATACTTTCTAACTAATATTTTTAAAAACAAATCATTCATTAATGCCTGTATTTTAACTACTCTCAGTAACAAATAGCCTGAGAGTAGTTAAAATACAGGCATTAATGTATTTAGCTGAATAAGGAAGAAACAAAGCTAAGGTTTGGAGGCTCCTGGACCAAATCAAAGACCTAGTACTTGAAATAACTGAAAGAGATGCCAGTTTGATCCCAATGGCAGATCCCAATAGCAAGGCATTCACATGACAGGCACCATTCCATTCCTTAGGAAACCCACCTGAGTTTGCTCACCTTGACCATCAGCATAGTGAGGTGTTAAAGGGGACCTCTCCCAGCCAGTTTTTCCAGGGATCTCCACTGCGATGGTGAAGAGGCATCCTCTAACTCAACAGGTGTAGGGAGAGAGAACCCAGGAGGATGAAGTGGACTCTCTGAGTTGAAGCAATGGAACTGAGAGGCCGGGGTGACTGAGGTAGCTAGAGGCCAGGGGCAGGGTACCAGAGAGAAGGGTGCTGCAAAGAGAGCTCCAGAGACCCACAGAGGGTCCACCTGAGTACTGATTGGCACACACACCAAGAAGAAACTTTCTGAGTCTGTGGAAAGTCCTAGCCAGGAATTAGAGCAAATTGCAGTGGAGTTGACTCTGCCAGCCTGGCCAGTCTCACCATCCCAGGAGCTAGACAGAGCTTGCAGAAGGGTTTTGCCTCTGTAGTGGAGAATGATTAGCCCTACACACAAAATGCTGCCCTCGTCCATCTCACAAATCTTGAGAGTAAGGCCTAATAGGATCAAACTGCTTTTTGTTTGTTCTGGTTTACTTAACTGCATCTCAGAACAAAGCTTGAGAATATCCACAGAAACATAAAAACATCTTGCACTGCCCTAGCTGATTTGGTTCAGTGGATAGAGTGTCAGCCTGTTGACTGAAGGGTCTCGGGTTTTACTCCAGCCAAGGGAGAACTGAGTTTTGGGTTGCATCCCCAGTAGGGGGCATGCAAGTGGCAACTGATCAATGATTCTCTCTCATCATTGATGTTTCTCTCTTTCTTCCTCTCTCTTCCTCTCTGAAATCAATAAAAATATCTTTAAAAAAATCCTGTAACCAATATGGTAAAACAATAAAAAGAAATTACTAGGACTGAGTGGTTGAGCATTGATCCATAAACCAGGATGTCACCAGTTCAATTCCAGATCAAGGCACATGCCCAAGTTGTGAGCTCAATCCCCAGTAGGGAAATTGCAGGAGGCAGTGATTGATGATTCTCTATCATCAATGTTTCTATCTCTCTCTCTATCTCCCTTCCTAGGTCTCTAAAATCAATTTTTAAAACGTATTTTAAAAAGAAAGAGAAAAAAATTAGCCATGATGGAGGAAAATAACACCCAGCCGAGGCCTATGAAGACAAAAAGATAGCCCACAGACCAGAAAGAAATAATAAACCACTGATGTTTTTAAACAAGTCTTGGAGTGATTTGTTAAACAACAATAAATAAACTGGGGAGTCAAGGGGAATATCTTCTCTCCTGCATTGTTATATTAGCCTCAAAACTGTTATGTTTTTTTTATTATTGATTTGTTTTTGAGAGAGAGAAACATTGACTTGTCCTTTCATTTATTCATGCATTCATTGGTTGATTCTTGTATGTGCCCTCACTAAGGATGGATCCTGCAACCTTGGCATATGGTGACAAAGCTCCAAACAACTGAGCTACCCAGCCAGAGAGCAAACTGGTTTACCTGATAGCATTCTGACCTCCCTGATATATCTCAAGAGCAGTCAGAGCGATTTTTGTAATCTAAGCCAAGTCATGTAAATCTTGTGTTCCCAAACCTCACCCGGGCCCCATTTTTCTTGGAGTATATGCAAAACCCCTACCACAACCTACAATGCCCAATGCCCTCCAAGTTCTGCCTCTCCACCTGCTCACTTGTATCCCCACAGCACCAAATTTCATCTCCAGACTCCTTCTCTTAGCCTTCTGGTTCCAACCATGATTCTCATTCCCAATACTCAGTTATACCCCCACAGGCTCTAGCCTCAGGGCCTTTTCACTAACTTCTAAAAGTTTCCCTTTCTGCCCTGGCTGGTTTGGGTCAGTGGATAGGTCCTAGGTTTGATTCCAGTCAAGGGCACATGCCTGGGTTGTGGGCTTGTGCAGGAGGCAGCCGATCAATGATTCTCTCTTATCACTTATATATATATCACTGTCCCTTCCTCTCTGAAATAAATTTAAAAAATATATTTAAAGAAATAAATAAATGTCTCCCTTCCTTGAAAACCTCCTCCAACTGCCTGTAGGAAATAAGGCTTTCCACCCCCACGTGCTGGCATTCCTTGTCCTCTCATCCTCCATCCCTCCTCATTGCTTCATGTGGCATCATACCCATTTGACAGGCAATGTACTTTTCTTGTTTCATTTGTTTCTCTGCTTTTGCCATCTCCCCAGCACCCAAAATAGCCTATAACTTGTAGTAGGTCATCAATTAAAATATTTGTTGAGAGGAATGAATGAAGAATAATGATGAAATGAATGTACGGTTGATAACTAGATACAGACCAAGATCATCCCAAGTATAAATTTTCTCCCTTGGTGGTCCAGTCGAAGGAAGTTAGAAGAATAATCTACCTAATAAAAGAGTAACATGCTAATTGACTGTACCTTCATGACGCCCACCAGCCAATCAGGAATGAGTATGCAAGTTCACCCAACAAAGATAGAAAGTTAGTTTGCATACACAGGCCCCAAGTGCAGAGTGCTATGGCAATGTCGCAAGCATTCTGCACCATCCCACTCTGGGCCTCTGAACAACGTGGGAAGGTGGAAAAGCGTCTCCGGCCAGAGCGAAGGCAGTGCCAGCAGCCAGGGAAAGGAAGGCCCATTCTGGCACAAATCTTGATGCAATGGGCTTCTAGTGTTCTTATAAAAGTCCAAATGCATCTCATCAGTTCTTCAAAATGTTTACTTTTGCCCAGTCAGTGTGGCTCAGTGGCTGAGCATTTACCTACCTATTAACCAGGAGATTACGATTTGATTCTTGGTCAGGGCACATGCTCAAGTTGTGGGCTCAATCCTCAGTTTGGGGCATGCAGGAAGCAGCTGATTGATGACTCTTTCTCATCATTGATGTTTCTATCTATCTCTTCCTCTCCCTTCCTTTATGAAATCAATAAATATATTTTTTAATGTATTACTTTCTTATGGTTTTAGACTTTAGGCTTATCACATGTGCATCAAATGCTCTCCTGATCTGCCCAGAGCTCCTTTTACCAGCATATGACAACTAGGAGAGCACTGTCTCCAGGCTGTAGACAAGATGCCATTTGCTAAGTTAGACTCTGAAAAGGAAGGAAGGAAGGAAGAGAAGGAGGGAGGGAGGGAGGGAGGGAGGGAAGGAAGGAGGGAGGGAGAGAGAGAGGCAGGGAGGGAGAGAGGGAGGAAGGGAGGGAGGGAGAGAGGCAGGGAGGGAGGGAGAGAGGCAGGGAGGGAGGGAGGGAGAGAGGCAGGGAGGGAGAGAGGCAGGGAGGAAGGAAGGAGGTCATACCCATTTGACTGATGAACAGGCTGAGACTCATCTGTTAACTCCCCCAGGTCACAAAGCTAATGGCACAGGCAGGATTTGAACACAGGAAGGCTACTCTAGGACTGCATGCCTACCCTATTGTACTCTAATGGCCCAGTGTCAAGGTAGGAGTATGGCTGCTTTTTAAGACTGCACACCTAGAAGGTTAGGTGTGCCATCCTAAAACAGCCGTACTCCTACCTTGACACTGGGTCATTAGAAGCCACTTTGTTACATATCTGATTTCTCTCTTTATTTGCTCAAATTTCTGTAAAGCAATGTTGGCTCTGTATGTTTAGTGTCTTGGCCATGGAGAGTTGGGATTCAAATTCAAGTCAGCAATTACAGGGTCCAGACATTAAGAGCTTCTCTGATGTTAGAAAATGAACTCTGTGAGGAGTGCTCACAACTTTCAAGTGGATTCAAGGTGCTAGGATCTGCATGTCTGCTGTAGGACAAAGCGGGGTGGGCCTTCTGTCCCTCTACTTCAGACAATAAGGGAAAGAGGTTAAGAAAACAGATTGTTAGTTCTGGCCGGTGTGGCTCAGTTGGTTGGACATTATCCTGTGCACCAAAAGGTTTCTAGTTCAATTCCTGGTCAGGACACATGCCCATATGCCCACATTGTGGGCTAATACCCAGTAGGGGGCATGCAGGAGGCAGGTGATCCATGTTTCTCACATCAATGTTTCTCTCTCTCTCTCTCTCTCTCTCTCTCTCTCTCTCTCTCTCTCTCTATCTATCTATCTATCTTTCCCCCTCCCTCCCTCTCCCTTTTTCTCTGTATAAAATCAATAAAAACATGTTATTTAAAAAAAAAAGGGAGAAGAAAGAAAATAGACTTTCAAATCATCAGTGCTCAAATCCCAGCATTCATTTGTTCATCCAAGAGATAGTCACTGGCTTCCTCTATGCCAGGCACAGTTCTAGATCTAGTGCCACAGCAGAGAAGGAAAGAAACAGGACTTTAACCTTTGAGTGATAGAGACAGAAAGTGAATAATCAAATTCTATGCATGTTAACAGCAGATGGAAACTAGGAAGATAAAGCAAGCAAGAGAGGGATGGGGAGTTGCCCTTTGAATGGGCGGGCTGTCAGGAGAGTGGGGAGGGGGCATGACATTCTGAATGGACCCTGTTCAAGACATGCTGCTTAGACTGTAAGGGCACTGCCACGGTGGTGTGACAACATAGCGGGTCCCACCTGTTCCCACTTCTAGAGCAATGCTACAGGTGTTTATTTTCTTTGCTTTTAAAATAATTTCATTCACTTTAAGTTTGTACAACAATTTTTAATGGCAGTGTTTAACAACTGGCTCACCAAATTCCTGAAAGTGGTTCCTAAGTCTGCTCCAGCTCATCCAGCCCTATCCCGCCTGAGCCCAGGCTTCCCCACCCACTCTTTGCTTAGTTAGTACCTCCTCATCCTTCAGGTCTGAGCCAGGCAATATTTGACAGGAAATTCTCTGTGCCCGGCACACTTGTACAGGCTAATTATATGTGTGATGATTTTATTGTTGACATGACCCTTTACGAGGTCAGTTGGGTGAGAGCAGAGTGCTGGTGTGTCCTGTCTTCCCTGCCACTCACAAGGCCTGGTACACAGTAGTTGCCTAATTAATGATTGCTTAAGGAATGCATGCATGAGTGAGATTTTCATTAAGGTTTTCCCTGCCTCATAGACATGCAAGTTTGGAGATATTGTAAAGAAATTATGTAAGATTTTGTGCCCCAAAATGGAATCATTTATTCAATAAATGGCCCTCTTCCCAGCTCTTTGCATGAGCTCAATCTTTCTTGGTGCCACAGACCCTGTGGGGGTCTGGGGAAGCCTGAGGTGCCCTTCCCCAAACTGTTTTTATGTGTAAAAAATCAACAAGCTTCCAAAGAAAGCCAAATATGTTAAAATACAGTTGTCCACAAAAAATTTTAGATAAATGTGGACTGTGGTAATAATATATGTGCTTTCTTATTAATACACTAAATGGCAAGCCCTGGTGAGAAGTCTAAAAACAACTATAATTTCAAAATAACAATTTTGATATAACTATAAATGATATTTCAAATTATCTGTCATTCTGATGTGCTATGAAAATATCTGGTTTCACCATAAAAATCCTACAAGACTCCTTAGGCAGCAAAATAGCAGACATATATTGTAGCAATATCATTACAGACACAGCTCCTTGGGCAATGGAGACTAAGGAGAAAATAAACAAATGGCACTATATCAAAATAAAAAGCTTCTGCACAGCAAAAGAAGCCATCAACAAAACAACAAGAAAGTCCACTGCATGGCAGAACATATCTGCCAATATTTCTGATAAAGATTTAATCTCCAACATTTACAGAGAACTGATATAACTTAACAAAAAGAAGATAAACTACCCAATCAAAAAATGAGCAAAGGATCTAAATAGACACTTTTCAAAAGAAGACATACAGAAGGCCCAGAGACATATGAAAACATGCTCAATCACTAATCATTTGAGAGATTCAAATCAAAACAACAATAAGATACCATATCACACCTGTCAGAATGGGTGTCATCAACAAATCAACAAATGACAAGTGCTGGCCAGGATGTGGAGAAAAAGGAACCCTCCTGCTGGTGGGAATGCAAACTGATGTAGCTACTGTGGAGAACATTATGGAATTTCCTCAAAAAGTGAAAAATGGAACTCCCATTTTACCTAGTAATCCCACTTTTAGGACTATATCTTAAGAAACCAGAAACACCAATGAGAAAGAATATATGCACCTCTGTGCTCATAGCAGCACAATTTACAATAGCTAGGATTTGAAAACAGCCTAAGTGCCCATGAGCAGATGAGTGAATTAGAAAACTGTGGTACATCTACACAATGGAATACTAAGTAGCCATAAAAAAGAAGGAACTTTTACCATTTGCAATAGCATGGATACAATTGAAGAGCATTATACTAAGTGAAATAAGCCAGTCAGGGGAAGATAAATATCACATAATCTCACTCATTTCTGAGATATAATAATCAACATAATTTAATGAAAAATAATAGATCCAGAGACAAATGGCAGGGAAAAAGGGAGGGACTTTAGAGAGCATATCCAATGAACACAGGCACTGGGATGGTGGGGGGCATGCCTGGGGTGGGAATGACTTGGGGGGGATCAATTGGGGGAAAAGGAAACTATAGAGAGTGGATATAGGGGTAAGCCTTGGACTGACCTGTTCCTTCTCCTAGCATAATTAAGCTTGACCTTATGATACTCCCTAGATCAGCGGTTCTCAATCTGTGGGTCGCGACCCCTTTGGGGGTCGAATGACCCTTTCACAGGGGTCGCCTAAGACTATTGGAAAACACCTATTTCCCATGGTCTTAGGAACCAACATACCGCTCCTTGGTGTAGCAAAATGTAGCAATGTAGTTTACTGTTGTTATATGAAGACTGTTGCCCATGCTATACCACAATTCAAGCAAAATTTCATTTATTTGTAATTAGAAATAAATATTTCACAATATACAATTACATATTGTTTTTGTGATTAATCACTATGCTTTAATTATGTTCAATTTGTAACAACGAAAATACATCCTGCATATCAGATATTTACATTACAATTCATAACAGTAGCAAAATTACAGTTATGAAGTAGCAATGAAAATAATTTTATGGTTGGGGGTCACCACAACATGAGGAATTCTATTAAAGGGTCGTGGCACTAGGAAGGTTGAGAACCACTGCCCTAGATCCTTTCTGTGTAGCTAATGGGCTATGGGAGGTGCAACAAGTGCTGCCAAACAAGTGAAACTCACAAAAACATTGTAACTATGGTGACCACTACCTTGTTTACCTCTGACTATAAAATAAAGGCTCAGCTTGCCTTCTGGATCTTTTCTCGGTGGCCTCAGCCAGGCACAGTAAGAGCCACCTAGACCCATGGTTGGAAAACTGCAGCTCATGAGCCACATGTAACTCTTTGGCCTGTTGAGTGTGGCTCTTCCACAAAATACCATGCCGTGGACGAGTCTATTTTGAAGAAGTGGTGTTAGAAGAAGTTTAAGTCTAAAAAATTTGGCTCTCAAAAGAAATTTCAATCATTGTACTATTGATATTTGGCTCTGTTGACAGCCAATAACTGACCTAAACCCAGCTTATTCTCTTGTCTGTCTTTTCTACATTCTTCACTGCCCTCCCTCAGGCTTGCTGAACCCTTGGCTGTACTGGCACGGCACAGGAGACACATGTAAAATTTTAGACAATAAAAAAAAATTTTAAGAGAAAATATCTAGTTTCCATGTGTGACAAAGTTCCAAGTAATGCTAATACTGCAGTGGTTTGTCTCATTCAGAATGGGAAAAATAGTCAAGTTTAGGTGTGTGTGTGTGTGTGTGTGTGTGTGTGTGTGTGTGTGTGGTGCATGTATCTATTTATCTTGTATTCTATTTAAGCATCACTTGGGAGGATCCAGGGTCCCAGGTAAAGGATTCCTGTAGAGAGATCAATTAGCTCCAGGGTTCAAGGCATCCCTTGGTTGAGCGTCGACCTATGAACCAGGAGGTCATGGTTTGATTCCCAATCAGGGCACATGCCTGGGTTATAAGCTTGATCCTCAATGTGGGATGTGCAGGAGGCAGCTGATCAATGATTCTCTTTCACCACTGATGTTTCTATCTCTCGCTCTCCTTCTCCCTTCCTCTCCGAAATCAATAAAAATGTATTTAAAAAACAAACAACAACAAAAACACACCTGACTCAACGGTTTCCCATTGGTATAACCCTGAACAAGTTACATTTCTCTTTCTGAGCCTCACTTTCCTGATGTGCCCATGGGGATAACAACATTTGCCCCCACAATATGATTATAAGGATTAAGTAAGATGATACTTAATTGTAAGGATTAAAAGGGAAGTATTAAATAATCACCACTCTAGTGACTTCCACACATTTAAAATAAAACCCAAAGTCTTTATCTTGGCTTACTTATGTCCTATAGGATCTGGCTTTGGTGCTCTCTAACTTAATCCTCTATATCTCCTGCCTCCCTTTCCCCTTTTGCTGCAGGCACTGGCCTTCACACTATTCCTTGCACACAGACCTTATTTCTCCTCTGGGCACTTGCTGTTCCTCCTGTTAGGAATGCTGTTCCCTCTACCTGGGACGCTCTTCCCCAGACACCCTCATCATGCCGGCCTCTGCACAATAACATCTCCTCTGAGAGGCCTTTCCTGGCCACTGCACCTGAAATAGCTCCTCCCTCCTCTCACTCTGTGTCTCTACTCTGCTGTATTCTCTACTCACAGCACTTGTCACCACCTGATATTATATTATCTAGCAATATATTTAGTTGTTTGTTACATAACGTCTCCATGAGGCTACAAACTCCCAAAAGCAGGTATTTGCTTTAAATCACCAATTGCATGTCCCCTGTACCTTGTACACAATGCCCAATACAGTGCATACTGAAGGGCCTACACCCAGACTAGTCAGACTTGGTTACTAAGTGATGGGCAAATACAATTTCTTGGTGAGAGACTTTCATTTCCAAGTGACTAAAGAAAGTTACATGACAGGACTACTTCAAGAGCATGTTATTTTCTCAATTTTTTTTGCCTTAAAAAATATATAATGACACAATGCAGAACATAGATGATGTATCATAGAATTGTACATTTGAAACTTATGTAATTTTATGAACCAATATTACCCTAATAAATTTATGTATATAAATTTATACATATCTATATAAATCTATACTAATAAAAGGGTAATATGCTAATTAGACCAGACATCTTCTGGACAAAGCCATGGTGGCAAGGGCTGAGGGGGAGGTGGTTAGGGGCAATCAGGCTGGCAGACAGAGGCAGTTAGGGGTGATCAGGCAGGCAGACAGGTGAGCGGTTAAGAGCCAGTGGTCCCAGATTGCAAGAGGGATGTCCAACTGCTAGTTTAGGCCTGATCTCGCATGGGTCCCACATTGAAGACGGTGCAGGCTGGGCTGAGGGACCACTCCCTACCCCCGTGCATAAATTTCATGCATCAGGCCTCTAGTATATATATATAATGGCTTTGGGGGAGGGTCAAATTTAGTCGACTTTCTGGGCCTAAAATGAGTGTTGGCCTTGCTCTAGAGGCACATTGGTGTTCCCGTGTTTCCAAAGCAGGGAGGGGTATAGATGCCTGGGCTCTGCCCTGGATTGTGAGGAGGTGGCTGATGATGGAACCCAATGGGGCCAGGAAAGCCGGTGGGGCAGGTGTGAAGAGTAGGGCTGTGAAGTCCATACTCCTGTTTGGACTCTGGCTGCAGGACAGTTGGGCCCGGCTGGAGTCAGCTCTAACACACATGGGAGCCCAATGTCACATGTTCAGGAATGTCACTAACTGGTTATTAAGCACAGCCTTAAAGCAATTAATTTTTACAAACTTATGGTTAAATACATGCTATAAAACACAATATATATCTATGCTGAGTGAAATAAGCCAGACACAAAAGGGCAATAGTGTGTGATTCCCTGTAATGAGATACCTGAAACAGGTAAGTTCATAGAAACAGAAAGGACAGAGATTTCCAGGGGCTGGGGAAAGGAGATGCGAATGGGAAGTTATTGTTTGATGGAGATGGAGATTCTGTTTGGGATGATAGTTACACAACACTGTAAACATACCTCATGCCACTGAACTGTATACTTACAAATGGCTAACATGGCAACTGCTATATATATTTTACCACATTGATATAACACATACATATATACATACATCCTATATAATAAAAGGCTAATATGAAAGTCAACGAACAGTGGGACGACCGGTCGCTATGACATGCACTGACCATCACAGGGCAGATGCTCAACTCAGGAGCTGCCCCCTGGTGGTCAGTGCGGTCCCACAGGGGGAGCACTGCTCTGCCAGAAGCCAGGCTCATGGTTGGCAAGTGCAGCGGCAGTGGTGGGAGCCTCTCCTGCCTCCATTGTAGGTGGGTGGTAAGAAGTGAAAGATCCCAGACCACAAGAGCCCCAGACTGTAAGAAGGATGTCTGACTGCCTGCCCTCCCATGAGGGGTCCTGGACTGTAAAAGGGCACAGGCCAGGCTGAAGGACCCCTGGTCCCCAGTACACAAATTTCATGCACCAGGCCTCAAACATACATATACATATACATATGATTTTCTGTTGTCTGAAATTATTCCCATGAATGATAGAAATCCTGCATAATGATATTATTGCATTTCTCATTCCAAATTCAGGGGCTGAAGCTCTAACTGACAGGATGGAGCAGAAGAACTGTCAGCATTCAGAACTGTGAAAGAGAGAAGTTATTACTGTACAGCACAAAGTGTTGGCATAGTCTGTTACTCAGAGATACCCAGAACAACTGCTTACCTTCTAGCTTCTATATGAAAAAAAAAAATAATTTTCTATCACATTTAAGTCATTAAAATTGTTTGTGTTCTTGCATTTAAACCAAATCCCTACTAATGCAGATTGGATGAAGCTAGTGATGGCTTGATCAGGAGTGTTACCAGGAGACTTAGGGACTGGATTTTTGGTCCCTAACCAGTGTGTGACTCTGGCAGTCCTCTTGCCTCTGAACCTCATCTGTAAACTAAGATCCACTCATAAAGTTTCTAAGCACCACTACAGAGAGCTTGGCACAGAACTAGCCTTTCTTGGTTTTTGTTTTTGTTTTTTTTCTTTTCTTTTCTTTAGAATTTTTGTTTATTTCTAGAAAAGCGGGGAGAGAGAAACATTGATCAGCTGCTTCCCACATACCCTCCACTAGGGATCATACCCTGAAATCTGAGCATGTGGCCTGACTGGGAATCAAACCAACAAGTCTTCGGTGATCAGGACAACACCCAACCAGCTGAGCCACACCACCCAGGGTGGACTTGCCTTTTCTTATAAGGCTTACAGTGTAGCAAGGTGAAACAGTCAAGAAAAAGGTAAACCCTAGTCAGTTTGGCTCAGTGAGTAGAGCGTAGGCCTGCGGACTGAAGTGTCCTAGGTTGATGCCAGCCAAGAGCACATGCTTGGTTTGCGGGCTCAATCCCCAGTGTGGGGCATGCAGGGGTGGCCAATCAATGATGTTTCTATCTCTCTCTCTCTCTTCCTCTCTAAAATCAATAAAAATATTTGAAAGAAAAAAGGAAGGAAGGAAGGAAGGAAGGAAGGAAGGAAGAAAGAAAGAAAGAAAGAAAGAAAAGAAAAGAAAAGAGCCCTAGCCGAAGTGGCTCAGTGGATAGAACATGCCCAGTTGCAGGCTCAATCCCCAGGAGGGGATGTTCAGGAAGCAGCTGATCAATGATTTTCTCTTATCATTGATGTTTCTACCTCTCTCACTCTCACCATTCTTCTCTGAAATCAATAAAAACATTAAAAAAAATAAAGATAAACAGGTAAAGAAATAAGCCACTGATGTCCTATTGGGAGAAGTGAAGGAACCAAAACCAGAGGAATCAAGAAGATTGGGGGAGAAGGAGGGTTACTCTACATGGAGGGCTGGGAAAGGCCCTTGAGGGAGTTGACACCTGAGCATCAATCTGAATGCAAGGACAAACTAGTCATTTGAAAGGCTGGGAAACAGGCTCTCCAGAGATAGGGAACAGCAAGAGAGCAAAGATCTCACTTTGCATGATTGAGGAACAGCCAGAGGGTAAGATGGTTGCAGCACCATGAGTAAATGGGAGAGTGATAATAGATGGGCTCAGAGGCACAGGAAGGGCCAGAAGAGAGCAAGCTGGAGGAACGCGTGGTGGTCCATGCAAGGCCTTGCTCACAAGCCACTGTTGACCTTAATCAGTGGTTTCCAACATGTGGATCATAGTTCTCAATGGTGGTGGAAGGTTATGAGTTTGTGAAGACAGGGAATTGTTATAAAGGTCACACAATTTGGTATTCATACAGAATGGTGTCTGCCCACTAAATAAATGCACCTTGTTTTTCATGTGCCACTAGCTTTTAAATGTCTTGGTGACACTATTGTATTTTTCCAAAATACAAATTCTTTGCAAAAGCACTTGAGAATTTACAATTGTGTATTTGTCATTATGTTTTTTCCAATCGATGAAAATGAATAGCTTAGCTATATCCAGACTACAGAATGTCTGGTGAAGAATATGCACTCATACTCCAAATTAGGACAAATCCTGAAGATGCCCTACTCTTCTACTTCTAAAATCACAGAGGAAAATTGTCCAAAAAAGGAATTAAGGCAAAAAAAAAAAAAAGCAGGTGGTGATTTTTGTAAGCATTACTATTACTCTAATAAGAATTTATTAAGGACTCACTATCAGCCAGGCACTGTTATGTTCCAGTTACTCAGATTTCATATCAGTTGCCCAACTGATCTTCAAAGCAATTTTGTAAAGTTAGCATTATAATTCCCACTTTACAGATGAGGTATGTTGAGGCTCAGAGTTGTTAACGAAACTGACCATGTTTATACAAATAGTAAATGGTAGAGCAAAAAGTTGAAGATTAGTCCTCACAGCAATGTGTCAAGTATGGAGATATAACACATCACCCCAAAACTCAGCAACTTAAAACAACAGGCATTTATTGTTGTTTATGAGTCTGTGGGTTCAACCAAGTGGTTCTTCTCTTCAAAACTGAGCCCACTCATGCTTCTGTAGTCCAATGTGGGCCGAGCAGATGGTCCTACCACTGGAGAGTGGGCTCTCGCACGTGTTAGAGGGTTGGCTGGCTGTAGATTGCCTGTGATGGTTTCAGCTAAGGCAACTGAGCCCTGGTCCACGTGGTCTTTCAGCCCCCCAGCAGGCTATGCCAGCCTGTGCATGTGGCAATTGCAGGGTTCCAAAACATGCACAGGATCGATGAGGAAGGAGGGGGTATCCTGGGTGATGACAGTTTCTGTGTCAGACAGGTGGGGGTTACAAGGGTGTGGGTTGGAAACTGTCTTATTATTTTCACTACATTTGTTGGTCAAAGCAAGACATATATCTAATATTTGAGAAGTAGCAGAGTCCAACTCTTTATGGAAGGCTCTGCAAAGATGACATTGCGGACAGTGTTGATATAAGAAGGGGCAAAGAGATGCAGCCATTTTTTTCAGTCTGCCCAAAGAAAGAAAAATACTCATTCTTGTACTACAAAAGGACAAGAAATGAGGCACACGGTTTAATTAGAGGCCTCAAAACTTAGTGGAAGTTCCTCACTTTGGAGAAGTTGAGCAGTTCCTTCTACATACATTAAACATGTACACCTACCCCATGACCCAGCAATTCCATTCCGAGGTATTTATCCAAGAGAAATAAACATGCATGTCCCCAGAAGGGGTGAGAGATGTCCATTACAGCTTTATTCAAAGTAGCCAAAATCTGGCAAAGAAAAAATAAAAAGTCCATCAACAGATGAATGGATAAACAACGTCCACGCAATGAATTATGACCCAGGAGTAATTTAAAAACTAAAACACACAACAACATGAGGGAATCTCAAAGGCATTACAGTATTGAAAGAAGCCAGACACAAAGAGTGCACATTTTGCCTAGTTCCATATGTATGAAGCTAAACCCAAACCACAGAGGCGGGGCTAGTGGTTCCTGGGAAGAGGAAGGAGGGGGCAGCCAGGCGATGGAAGCTTCTCTATCAGTGAGTTACAAGAGTGAAGCCATGTGTCGAAACTCACAAAATTGTCCTTATAATCTTGACAATTTTTATGCGAATTGGATACCAATTACTAATAATCGCAGTGATAATGACATTAGGCCTGCAGAGGCTTTCGTAGAAAGGTCTGGAAGAACTGGCAGGGTTTCCTGGTGAGCAGTAGGCTCCGTGAGTCACAGCTTTAGGGAAAGGTGGAGCCCGTGGACCAGGCTGTGTCCATGTGTCCTCCCTGATCCTGCCGCTGAGATCATCCATTGCCACTCTCAGGAGACACGCTGGAAGCACCGAAAAAATGTGTATGCCCGCATAGCTTCCCTTTTGCAAATAATCTGGAAATGATCTTTCCGTATTCTAATCTGTATCTACACGTTCGTGTATGGCTTCTTCCTATGCTCACGTTGTGTGTGTATCTTTAGTTCGGTTTAGAATTGCTCCTGGTTCCTGGCTCCCAGCTGCCTGTGTGGATACGCAGCCCTTGGTCCATTCACCATTCGGGGCGGGGCTGTGGGTGTGCCTCAGGCAGGCTTTGTTTTCCCAGGAGTTTGCTGGCAAGAGGAGGCTCAGACCCACTTTAGAGCCACATCCCTGGGGAGCTTCCCATAGGAGTCAGACCCCACACAAAAAGTTGCAGATCAGGTTCCTGGTGTTTATGCTGCCTCAAGGCCAATGATTGATTCCTCGCTAGGAAAATCGCTCAGAATACACACAAGGAGGCTAGAAGTGTTCTGTGCTCAAATCCAATCTTTCCAAGGAAAACGAACACAAAGCCTGTGTGGGACCTACAAGCTCTCCCAGGCTTCGAAAACAGAGTGGGCATCTCGGATCAGGATCTCTGGCTTTGAGGCATTGTTATGTTGTTTGTTTGTTTGTTTGTTTGTTTGTTTTTGGGGGGGTGTCAGGGAAGGAGGAATGCAACCTTTCCCTGTAAAGACAACATAGTCTACAAAACTTTAAAGTCCCTCAAAACCAACTGAGGGACAGAGATTTTTCACACTAACGTGAGTATCTTGAGCCGCCTGCATTACGCAATCCAATCCATTAATTATGGATTAATCCGGCTCCATAATTTGTCTAACAGTTTTTACAGGATTTTTCTTTTTTTATTTGATCTCAGGGTTCTTTAGGAACTCAAGGTGTAGGGAGTTTAAGCCTTATATTGCCCTGCATTTATTTTTGTCCCACTAAACATAGATGTTAACACTGATTCTACAAGTATTTGTTTTTTCTTTGAAATGGGTCTGAATATTCCTCGTATTTAATAGAATCTGGCTTTCACCACTACTGCCCTGTGATTTTTTTTATTATGTGCATGCATTTCTCATGTTTCATAAAAATTTCAAACTTTCTAGTAGTCAAATAAATACAAATAAAACAAATATGATTTCCTCTGTAATATCTGTGTGTGTGTGTGTGTGTGTGTGTGTGTGTGTTTAAGTGCAAAGCCCTGAATTTCTTGGAAGAAGCAAATCTATCTTTCCATACAATGCAGGTGAAACGTAAAACCAATTTGACATGAACATGTATCATGAGTCTCAAACTATGGTAACCACTAGGCTAACTACCAGGAATTTATTATGTTACATAATATAGAAGAGGAAATAAGAAAAAGAAGAAGAGATGGAGGAAGGAAGGGTGGGAAAACATGCAAACAGAATGTCTGACAAATGTTCCCCACGAGGATATGTACCATCCTTTTAAATTATGCAAGTGAACAATATTCTGCATCATGATGGAAAAGTGGTCCGAAATGTCAAAAGTAAAATATTAAACATGTCCCATCTTTTCTAAAGTGTATTATTTTTTTGTTATTGAATGAATAGAAACTTGTAATTGACTTTATTGGGGTTCCATTAATCAATAAAACCATATAGGTGTCAAGTGTACAATTCTACAATACATCACCTGCACACTGCATTGTGCCCTCACCATCCAAAGTCTAGTGTCCATCTGTCACCATATATATCCCCACTTACCCTCTTCCACCTGCCCCCACCTCCGCTTCTCTTTGGTAATCACCCTACTGTTGTCCCTGTCCAGGTGTTGTTGTTGTTGTTGTTTGGGGGTGGGAGTAGGGGGTACTTAATCCCTGGGTCTTTTTCACCCAGCCCCTTCCCTCCTTCCCTCTGACAGCTGTCAGTCTGTTTTCTATATCTATGAATTTATTTCTATTTTGTGTGTTAATTTATTTTGTTCATTGGATTCCACATATGAGTGGAATTATATGGTACTCATCCTCCTCTGACTGGCAAATCTGTTTTTAAATGTAGAGGGAAAGACAAAATGGCAACACTGGGAATTGCTAAGAGGTGAGATTAGCAGTGCTTTTATTTTCTTCTTTTTGTTTTTAAAATTTTAAATGCCCTTCTGTGAATGAATATTCATTTTGGAAGTCAGTCTGGTGAATGAACCCCAACATAAACAGATGTGGGTAAAATCCCAGCTGCACAGTTATGCTGAGTGACCTTGAGGGAGTAGGTGACTCTTTGGGAATCTCTGTCTCCTCATCCCTAAACTGGAGATAATGTTTAAGCCTCTTTAAGAAAGGTCTCAATATGAAGTGAGATAACACTCATGAAGGAACTTACCACTGAAACTGGCAAATCGGGTGAGTTCTGTAAGTCTCATCAGTTATGAGAAAGGATAATAAAAGTGTTTCCTTCTAATTGACTCTATATTTAAGTAAACATTTCTCAGGCTTCAAAGCATGGTAATCAACATACAGTTTTCACTAGGAAGTTCTGCTAGTAAAAAAAAGAGAGTGCAAGAGAGAAATAAAGGCCCCCTTGTGTTTTTACTGGCCCTGTAATCTAAGGCTATCTCTTTCATCTCTTTGGAACTGTGAAAGTCATTGTTAAGCCTTTATTAATCATAGACCAGTGATTCTTTACCAAGGGCAATTCCTCCCCCCAGAGGACATTGGACAATGTCTGGAGACATGGTTGGTTGTCAGATCAGGGTACCTACTGGGTTAAGATGCTGAAATTTAAAAAAACAAAAAAAGGGGGGGGGTAAGGAGTGTTTGTCAGAGGGAGCTCTCATCTTACTATTTTAAAATTTTTTAAAATATATTTTACTGATTTTTTTACAGAGAGGAAGGGAGAGGGATAGAGAGTTAGAAACATCGATCAGCTGCCTCCTGCACACCCCCAAGATACATGCCCTTGACCGGAATCAAACCTGGGACAGTTAGTTATCCAGGTCAGCCTAGTAGATCTCAGGGCCTATTGTACACAAAATCTTAGGCTTGTGATCAAATTAACAGATGAAACATGTGTCTGCCTCTGTCTCTTATGACCATGAAAGACAAACTCAGAAGCAACTCATTGAAACCCATTCACTGTCATTGAAATAAAAGTCAGGGAGGAGAAGCACTCTTGACTGTTATTTTATGAAGAGCTGGGTTTTGGGTTAAGTACCTCAGAAAAGCCTAATGCATTTGACCTGTAAGCCAGCAGCACCCTGACAAGAGACAGTAGACTTGACCAAACAAATCATAAAGAAGATTACAAGTATCAGTTGCCAGACAAACCTGTTTTGTAAGTAACATGCTCAGCACTAATCTCCTAGGTGCCAGGAAAGGAATCCACAGGGCAGTGCTTTGCCAAGAAATACGCTAGCAGATCAGAAGTAAATGCCACCGGATCCTCAGCACCAAAACTCAGCTCCAAAACACAACACTGGAAAACATCTGTGTAACCTGCATGACACACCCATTTCACAGCCTTGATCTATAAAGAGAGCTTAGGGATGGTTTTAAAAAGGCAACACCCATGAGAAGGGAAAGGCTGATGAATGTTCAGCACATTGGGAAGGCTGCTGCGTTCATTGCACACCTCCAGGGTGTAAATAGGTGTAATGATAGTAATTGAAACAAGAATATTGAAATATTTGGGAAGGGTTTAAAAATAGCTTCATTGCCCTAGCCAGTTTGGCTCAATGAATAGAGCGTCAACCTGCAGAACAAAGTGTCCCAGGTTCGATTCCAATCAAGGGCACGTATCTTGGTTGCAGGCTCCTCCTTGGCCTGGGCCCTGGTCAGGGCGAATGCGGGAGGGAACCAATAAATGTGGTTCTCTCATATTGATGTTTCTCTCTGTCTTTCCCTCTCCTACTCTCTCTAAAATCAATGGAAAAAATATCCTTTAAAAAAAAATAAATAAATACCAAAAAATAAATAAAAACAGCTTTGTTGACATGTAATTGACATATAAGAAACTGCACATTTAAGGGTATAATTTGCTGTTTTCTGTCATATATGTATATGTATATGTATGTGTATATGAAACCATCATCACCAATTTAGTGAGCATGTTCTTTATTCCCCAGAAATTTTTTTAATTAAATCTTTATTATTCAGATTATTACATTTGTTTCGCTTTTTTCCCCTCCATAGCATCCCTCCACCCAGCTCCCACCCCTCCCTCTGCCCTTAGCTCCCTCTCATTGATCTCATCCATAGGTGTATGATTTTTGTCCAGTCTCTCCCTGTACACCCCTCGCCCCTTCCCCACTGAGAATTATCAGTCCACTCCCTTTCTGTGCTCCTGATTCTATTATATTCACCAGTTTATTCTGTTGATCAAATTTTTAATTCACTTAATTTTTAGATTCACTTGTTGATAGATATGTATTTGTTGTTCATAATTTTTTGGCTTTTACCTTTTTCTTCTTCCTCTTCTAAAAGAGTACCTTTCAGCATTTCATATAATTCTGGTTTGGAGTTGATGAACTCCTTTAGCTTTTTCTTATCTGTGAAGCTCTTTATCTGCCCTTCAATTCTGAATGTTAGCTTTGCTGGATAGATTATTCTTGGTTGTAGGTTCTTGCTATTCATCACGTTGAATATTTCTTGCCACTCCCATCTGGCCTGCATCGTTTCTGTTGAGAAATCAGCTGACAGTCGTATGGGTGCTCCCTTGTAGGTAATAAACTGTTTTTCTCTTGCTGCTTTTAATATTCTCTCTTTCTCTTTTGCTCTTGGTATTTTAATTATGATGTGTCTTGGTGTGGTCCTCTTTGGATTCCTTTTATATGGGGTTCTGTGTGCTTCCTGGACTTGTAAGTCTATTTCTTTTACCAGATGTGGGAAGTTTTCAGTCATTATTTCTTTAAATAGGTTTTCAGTATCTTGCTCTCTCTCTTCTTCTGGCACCCCCACAATGCTGATGTTGGTATGCTTAAAGCTGTCCCAGAGTCTCCTTACATTATGTTCACATTTTTGGATTCTTTTCTCTTCTTGCTTTTCCAGTTGAATGTTGTCTGCTTCTTTATATTTCAAATTTTTGACTTGATTCTTGCCTTCCTCTAATCTGCTGTTAGGACTCTGTATAATATTTTTATTTCAGTCAGTGTCTCTAGTTGGTCCTTTTTCATCTCTTGGCTCTCGCTAACTTTATCCAACTTTTCTAGCATATTCTTGAAAAACCTTATAAGCGTGGTTTTGAACTCTATATCCAGTTGTTTTTCCCCTCCATTTCTTTTGTTTGTGATCCCTTCCCTTGTCTCAGCATTTTCACTATGCCAGGAGAACTTCTGTGTTTGATTCAGCCTTATGACACCAGACTTGCAAAACCAAAGAAGCCTCTGTTGAGCTTGGGAGGGGTGGAGTCTCAGGGCTTAAGGGACCGCCTTGCCTTCCAGTCGGCCCCGCCCTCCACGGCCCCTGAGTCTCACGTGACTGGGTAATGGCTGGAGCGGTGCCTCTAACCACTGCCTTTCCAGCTCCCCTGCGCACCAGGACCACACGAGTCTAGGTCCCCAGGGTTTTGCCCGAAACAGGGGCCCAGTGGACTCAGAAGTGGCACAGTTGGGAGGGTCTGTCTCCCGCCCACTCGCGAAAGCCAGCGGCACAATCAGCAGTCTGTCCTCCGCGCAGCACCGTGCGCGTGGGAGACCGGACCTGATCTTCTGCGACTCCCCTAAATTTCCGTGCACCTCTCCCTTTTCACAGTCCAAACTCCCCCCGTATGAGTTTCGGCTGGATCTGGGGTTTAGTGTCGTAGGATAAGGGGTTCAATGCTGTTGGGAGTCTCCGTTTCCCTCCCGCCCGAGAAAGCCAGCCAGGTACTCCGGCACCACACACGTGTCTCCGTACCTCAGCTTTTTGCAGCTCCTCTGGGTCTCCGTGAGCCCCTCTCCTTCCCTCTAGCTGTAGAACTTCCACTCAGCCAGCTTTCCTGTGGTTCTGGATGATGTCCGTTCTGTCTTTTAGTTGTAGTTTTGAAATTGTGCGAGGCAGCAGTGTAGGTGTTTACCTATGCCGCCATCTTCCTCATTTTCCCCAGAAATTTTTTTGTCGTCTCTCCCTTCTGTTCCTCCCTACCCCATTACCAGGCAACCAGATCTGTTTTCTGTCACTATAGATTGTTATATTATTTCTAGAGTTTTATTTAAATAAAATCATACAGTATAGATCCTTTTCGGTCTGGCACCTTTCGGCATAATGATTTTGAGGTTTATCCATATTATCATATGTGTCAACAGTTCATTTTTTTTTATTGCCAAGTAATAAACCATGGTGTGACTACACTATAATTTATCCATTCATCTGTTGACGGACATATGAGCTGTTTCAATTTGGGGCAGAATAATGGCCCCTGAATGATATCCACTCCCTAATCTTTGGAACCTGTGAATATGGTACTTTTTATTGCAAAAGGAACTTGGCAGGTGTGATTAAGTTGAGGGCTTTTATTTTTATTTTTTTAAATATATTTTATTTATTTTTTATAGAAAGGAAGGGAGAGGGACACAGAGTAAGAAACATCATTCAGCTGTGTCCTGCACACCCCTTACTGGGGATGTGCCAGCAACCAAGATACGTGCCCTTGACTGGAATTGAACCTGGGACCCTTGAGTCCGCAGGCGACACTCCATCCACTGAGCCAAACCAGTAAGGGCAAGTTGAGGGCTTTTAAATGGAGACATTAGTACTGATTATCCAGAGGGGTCCAATGAGATCACAGGGCCTTTAAAAGTGAAAGGGGGAGACTGGAGGGTCAATGTCAGAGGAGATGTGAAGGGATGCAGAGGGGCAGTGATGCCCTTCAACCTGGAAGAAGGAGCCACAAGTCAATAAACACAGGCCTTTGGAAGCTGAAAAAGCCAAGATTCTTCTCTGGAGCCGACACCTTGACCTTAGCCCAATGCAACCCATAGTGGATTTCTGGCCCCCACTACATAAGATAATGAATTTGTCTGCTTGAAGCCACTGCATTTGTGGCAACTTCTTCCAGAAGCAAAGAAATGAGGACATTAGATCATCTCGCTCACAACAGTTGTACAAGGTGTGCCTTTGCTCACCATTCTGCAGAAGAAACAGGCTCAGCAAAGATTAAGAACATTCCCAATGTCTCACAGCTGGAATGTAGCAGAGCCTGGAGTCAATTCCAAGTTTTTCTGAAGCCCAAGTCCAAGGTCTCGCCTGTGCATCCCAGTTACTAAGGGTCATTCAGCTTCTACTGGAATGAGCCAGAAACAGAGCTCTCCTTACTCACCATGGCTGATCAGGATTCACCCCGGTGCCTGCCACAGATCCAGCTAATTTCTTCTGCACTTGGAACTAGTTAAGACACGTTGAGTTACAACCAAAGACACACAGTTGACCTAGCAGATGTGAAAAGGAGGATTAATGACAAAGACACAGCTATCCGATTAGGTCCATGTCCAGGAAGGCACTGGGCTTTAGAAGAACTGCATCAGGACTGGGAAGCTGAAAAGACTCAACAGGCAACACCCTCTCTCTTCTAGCTCTGCATCTCTCCCTCATTCTTTTCTCTCCATACATTGATATTCTCAACTGCTTCATTGTCCTGGTGGCAAATGGCTGCCCATGTGCCCCACACTGACACGTTACAGCTACAGTCACATGGAGAGGCAGACTGGTAGTCTCTAGGGCAAGTTTCAACTCCCGAGAAATGCTCTGGCTTCTAGCAGGCACACATCCTTTGTTCCATCAACTATCGCAGGAAAGCAGGATTGCAATGGCTTTCTGGGACTCACCTCACTTAAACCATGGACTTGGGGTACATGAGGTAGGATGTTATAAGCTGAGCTGATACTGTGGATATTGCCACATGATCTCCTCCTGCTCCCTCTTGCCCCCTAACCCCAGCCCAAAGAAAAGCCAATGGAGATGGTAAGGCAGCTTTTTCCATGGAAGGACTTCAGAGCTTTAGCAAAGCTCTCTTCCCTGTGATCATCTCTTTTTCCAGGAAACATCTCTCTATCCTTAGCCAGTCCTCATTCTGGTGGCTCCCAGATGACTCACCAACTGCCCAATCCTCCTCCTCAGCCTGCTCAATGTTGGCAACATGCCCATTCAAATTTTTCTCTATAACCTCTCCTCTAGCTCATTTAAACTGTTTTCTTGGTTTCCTTCCTTGGACCCAGAAGGCATAAATACTCGACTCTGCCAAATCAGCCTCTGATCATTTCCTTGGCAGATCATACATTTGGCTCAAATTGAGCTTGTGGCCAACTAGAAGCCCCAGACCTACTTCCCAGGAACTGCTGTCTGGCCAAGTCTCCCATTCCCAGACTTAAGTAATTGATGCCAGAATCCACATAAATCCCTGGTAAATATTCTCTTATTTCTTCCAACCCTTCATTTGACGTTTTTGAGAGCATTGTGGATCTTGACCCTACCATACCATTTTTTCCTCTCCTAGAAATCTTATCTGTATTCCCTAATGTTTCAATCCTGAGTCAAAATGATATCCAGAATAGACAAAGGCAGAGCCCCATAGCTCACCAATGGGCACTTCCTAAATGGCCTCTGCCCTGTTTTCAACATCAAATATAGTGAAAATATGCCACCAGTATTTTATGATCTCTTATTTCTGGAACAGGAAGGGTGGCTGCCCAAATTCCTCAAATGTTTTTGATGGATGTTTAATTTTCATAAGAACAAAAAAGATCCAGTAAGATTATAACCTAGGTCATCAAGAGTATGGGAAAGCCAGCGCTATGCTGCATACCCAAAACTCATACAAAAATAAAAATGGAAAAAGGAATATAGGAAATCCTTAGAAGTCTTTCATTTGGATGACTTATCATTGAATCGGCACTTACTAGGATTATTGAATTTACTTCTCACATCAACTCAGAGGTATTCACACTCCCTTTTGATAGCTATGTAACCAAAATGACACTGAAGTCTTAGAACAGAGATTAAGTGCTTAATTTCAACACCATGGGTGGGCAAATGTTTTTCTATAAAGGTCCATACAGTAAATATTGAAGACTTTGGGGATCATACTATCTCTGCCTTTGTCCAGTAAAAGCAACCATGGACATTGCATAAACAAATGAGTGTAGCTGTGTTCAAATAAAAATTTATTTACAGTAACAGGTGGTATGCCCGATTTGGCCCATGGGTTGCAGTTTGCTGACTGTAATCCTCAAATCCCAACATTCTACAGTTCTGCAATGCAGTTCCTTCTAAATCTGCTTGGCAAAATTCTACTCAAATATACAACTCAAATATGAACTTTAAGTTACAAAACTAGACATTGACTGGATTTGGCCCATGGATCATAGCTTGCTGATCTATTCTTAACCATTGTGCCTTCTGGTTTCGTAGGTTAGTTTATTTCACTGAAGAACCCTCCCATGTCTGATCTCTTCTCTCCTATCTTCCTGTTTTGTGAGACTTCTACCCACCTTAAAATTCTACTTTCTTCTCATTCAATTGTTCTAACAAATCCTCATGGATTTCCCATCTCCCTCCACCCTGCTGATACCCTTCCTGGACAGGGGGAGTCTTCTACTCAAAGAAACCAGCATAGCCCTAGCCAGTTTAACTTAGTGGGTAGAACACCAGCCTGCAGACTGAAGGGTCCAGAGTTCGATTCTGGTCAAGGGTATATTCCCAGGTTGTAGGCTAAATCCCCAGTAGGGGGCATGCAGGAGGCAGCTGATGGATGTTTCTATTTCTCTATCCTTCTCCCTTACTCTTTCTCTAAAATCAATAAAAGCATATTTTTATTAATGTTTTTTTATATCTATGAAACATTTTATTTTTTATATTTGTATTGAAATTTATATATTTTATTGGTTCATGGGTTGACACTCAGGCACTGAGCCCACCCTGGCCAAGCAAAAACATCCCATATAATAAAAGCCTAGCTGGCATCACGCCATCACGTGACACCCTTGTGTGACATCGTCACAATATGCCTGCACACACAGCAGAGGAGGGGCCTGGTGGCTGCTCTGTGTGGTGAGGCATGGAGTTCCCACAGCTCTGCATGGCGTGGAGGAGGCTGGTCGCAGCATCTCCACTGCCTAGTGCAGAGGAGGCTGGTCCTGGCGGAGGAGGCAGGTCACAGCAGGGGAGGGCAGTTGTGGATGATCAGGCCAGCAGGGGATGGCAGTTGGGGGCCATGAAGCCATCAGAAGAGGACAGTTGGGGGCCATCAGGCTGGCAGGGGAGCAGTTAGGCATCAATCAGGCTGGCAGGGAGCAGTTAGGAAGAGATCAGGCAGGCAAGCAGGAAAGTGGTTAGAAGCCAGCAGTTCTAGATGGTGAGAGGGATGTCTGGCAGTCGGACATCCCCCAAGGGGTCCCAGATTGCAGAAGATGCAGGCTGGGTTGAGGAACACACACCCCCATGCACAAATTTTGTGCATCAGGCCTCTAGTACCCTATATAATAAAAACCCAGCAACCAAGCAGTGGAATGACCAGAACAACTGGTTCATCAATCACTATGACACACACTGACCACCAAGGTGCAAACGCTCAATGCAGCAGCTGACCCCTGATGATCAGTGCACTCTCACAGTGGGAGCACCACTTGGCTGACCAGAATGAGCCGTGCTCCCACAGCAGGAGCAGCTGCTCAGAGGGCAGGTTCACAGCTGCTTGACTGACCAGGATAAGTGGCTGCTCCCACAGTAGCAGATCCCCACAGGCCATATCCCCTACCAGTGCACAAATCCTGTGCACCAAGCCTCTAGAGAGTGTGTATGTGTGTGTGTGTGTGTGTGTGTGTGTGTGTATATAATTTAAAAATATATATATATGTTTTTTTTTAATTATCAAAGTGTTCATGATAATTCCAAGAATACGTTGCTACTAGATGTTAAAAGAGCACTTATTTCTCCACACTAGGTAAAAATGAGATGAAATAAGCTAAATAATGGACTTAGGAGGGTATCTCCTGCTTAGAGTATAGTGTGAAATGAGGCTGTTTGTGGATGCTCATAGACGTGATCCACGATGAAAGGACCCAGGTGGCTTTTTTTTTTCAGCTAACATACTGGTATATATTTTTCCATTACAGTTGACATTCAATATTATTTTATATTAGTTTCAGGTGTACAGGGTAGTGGTTAAACAATTATATAACTTACAAAATTATCTCCCTGATAACTCTAGTGCCCACCTGGCAGCATACATAGTTATTACAATATTAACTATACTAGAGGCCCGATGTACAGAGATTTGTGCAAGAATGGGCCTTCCTTCCCCTCACTGCAGACACCACCTTCACTCTGGCCAGAGCTGCCTTTTCACTTCTGCCCTAGAGCTACCTTCCAGTGCCCAGAGGCCTGGAGCAACTGGGGAGGTTAGGAACACCTGCATCATCACTGTGGCAACCAAATGTCCCACCCTGCCCCCGCCCCCCGGCTGCTCAGCACCTGCATATGCAAATTAATCCAACATCTTTGTTGGGTTAATTTGCATACTCACTCCTGATTGGCTGGTGGGAGTCATGAAGGTACAGTCAATTTGCATCTTATTCTTTTATTAGTGTAGATTACTATTTACATATTAGTGAGGTCTAAAGTAAAGAGACTGAACTTGGCCCTAGCTGGTTTGGCTCAGTGGATAGAGCCACTGAGCCTGTAGACTGAAGGGTTCTGGGTTTGCTTCCCAATCAGGGCACATGCCTGGGTTGTGTGTGGGCTCCATCCCCAGTAGGGAGCATGCAAGAGGCAGCTGATGATTCTCTCTCATCATTGATGTTTCTCTCTCTCTGGCTCTCTCTTCCTCTCTGAAATCAATAAAAATATATTAATAAAAAAAAAAAAGCCGAAACTGGTTTGGCTCAGTGGATAGAGCGTCGGCCTGCGGACTGGAAGGTCCCAGGTTCGATTCCGGTCAAGAGCATGTATATTGGTGGCGGACACATCCCCAGTGGGAGGCGTGCAGGAGGCGGCTGATCGATGTCTCTCTCTCTCTTATCGATGTTTCTAACTGTCTATCCCTCTCCCTTCCTCTCTGCAAAAATCAATAAAATATATATATTTTTAAAAAAAAGAAAGTAGTTTTCTAAAAATAAAAAAAGAGCAAAACTGAACTTGGATTTCAGACTGACCTGGGTGGAACCCAGCTGCAACTCTTGCTGCTGTGCCAACTTGAGCAGTTCATGTCCAGTCCAGAGCCTCAATGGCTCTGTGTAATGGGGATGAGAACACCTACCATTGAAGTGTTCATTTAGTCCTTCATTCAGTAATCTGTTAACTATTAATAAGGTGCCAGATTGAGACAGGCCTTAAATTCTAGAACAGTGTTTCTTGACATGGAGTGATCTTGCCCTCCAGAAGACATCTGGAGACACTTTTAGTTGTCATGATGCAGGGGGCGGGATAAGATGCAACTGGTAGAAAGCAGGATGCAGTTAAAAAACCTGCAAGGCACAGCACAGCCCTCTCAACACAAAGTTATCCACCCAAAAGTCCATAGTGCTGAGGCTGAGAGCTTCTGCTAGAAGGGAAAAGAGACAACCAAGATAAAATAAACAAATCAACAGTAATTCAAGATATTTCCCAGTGTTCCAAAGCCGACAGAATAGAGGATGAAACAGAATAACCAGGTATGCTGCTTTAGCTGGGGGAGAGGCATGGAAGCAGGGAAGGCTCTCTTAAAAAGCCATTGTGGCCCAGCCAGTGTGGCTCAGTGGTTGAGCATCAAACTATGAAACAGGAGGTCCGATTTGATTCCTGATCAGGGATCATACTCAATTGCCAGTGGGAAAGTGTAGGAGGCAGCCGATCAATGATTCTCTCTCATTTGATGTTTCTATCTCTCTTTCCCACTTGCTTCCTCTAGTAGCAACATCTTCTTAGAATTATCATGAATACTTTGATAATTTTTAAAAAATCAATAAAAACGTATTTTAAGAAAAAGCTATCATGGAACGTACACACCAAAAGAGTTGCATGCAGCCTCAGCACATAAAACAGGATCCCCGTTAAACAACAGCAATTTTCATGCTTCCATTTGAAAATTAAGTTTTCATTAAAGCCAAAATGACAAGTGCAATTTAAACTGTCCAGTTCTCCCCAAATGCCCATGGTAATGAAGGATCAGGGTGAGCTGGCAATTTTGACTTTGAAAATTCTGGGTAAAGAAAACCAAAGATGAACTCCAGGGAAAGTAAGAAATCTAAACATGCAGCAATAGAGCCCTGGCTGGGTCCCTTAGTTGGTTAAAACATCAGCCTGATGTGCCAAGATTGTGGGTTCCATCCGGGTCAGGGCACATACAAGAAAGAACCAAGTAATGACTGAAAAAAGAAGCGGACCAGCAAACTGATGTTTCTCTCTCTTCCTCTCTCTCTCGTCAATTTTTTTAATTTTTAATAAAAATGCAGCAGTAATTCTGATTTGGAAAAGGTTACAAGTACAGTTGATATACTGAAGTTCTTCTACAAGAGGATATCAGAAAACAAAGGAGCTGTTTCAAATAAGAAAATTATATTCTCAAAAATACAGGTCTCTACTCAGAAGTCTGATGCTGGTGTGCACAGCTGATCTTCGGCCTCCTAGACTATGGAAGGCCTAAGTCAAACAAGACATTAACTGGAGTCCACATCAAGACACTTGTAAGTGGCTGTTTAAAGATTTTTAAACACAGGGGATATTGTTTATGAAACGTAATCTGATCACCCAAGCAAAGTGACACAAATCCCATGGCAACGGTGGAGATTAAAGAAGTGTTTTAAAGACAAAATCACTTATCTAGCACCCCTCTTATAAATTTACTCTACAAATAAGAGCTTTCAGGAGAAATGTTAGGGGATAAAGACAATTCACCCCATGGAGAAAGACTTTCAGAATCCCAGTTAGAAACTGGTGCGTAAACACCACTAAACCCGCAGAATTAAAGGCATTGTTGGGTATTATTATGTTTTATACAGAGTCCAAAATAATAAGGTAATAATAATAGCAGCCACCATTTACTGAGCTAAGTGTCTTATGTGCCTTAACTCTAATTGTGAGCTAATCTTCCCTTTGTAGATGAAGGAAATGGAGTCTAGAGGGGTCACTGAGTTGCCCAAGAATACACAGCTATCCAGCACTGTCCAGGCTTCTGACCCAAGTAAGCCACTCTCCAAATCACGCTCCTTGTCACATCATGAACAAATAATGCAATACCTCTCTCCATGAAGGAGAAAACACATAGAAGTCACTTTCAGAGATTAACAACAACAACTAGACTTAATTGAGCACTCACTGTATACCCATCTCTAAGGCAAAATGTTTTAAGTAGATAATCTCGTTTGGTTCTAATGATAACTCCATGGATAGGTACTTCTATTATTTTTACTCTAAGGGACATTAGGCTCAGATATGTTCAGTAACTTTTCCAAGGTCACACAGCCATAAATAAGGATTTGAAAATCTATGGTTCAATTGGAGTCTACAGGCATAGCCAACACCTTCCAGTAAGGGAAATGGAAAAGGAATTACAGGTAGACAGGAGGTATGATAGAAGTTTATGTGCAGTTCAAAGATAGTCTCTTTGATCCTATGTTTGTTTCTTTTCAAAGCAAGTATCAAAATGGTAGTTAAATTACTATTATTCATGGAATTATTTGCTCAGTGTATGTCTCCATTGAATGATTTGTGCAATCTAGGTTAGTCTTGCTTATTGTCTTAATCCTGGTACCTGTGACAGAGTCTTCCCATGGACTTTCCATCAGTATCTTTTGTTTTGCTTTTTACATTTTTCGTTTGAGTCAATGAGCAAAAATTGGGAAGATGAGTGGGAAATGGGAAGAATCACAGAATTAGGGAATTAGAAATCATTATCTCAAACTAGACAATGGGCACATTCACTTTTTGCTTCTAACATCTGGTCTCATTCTTTCTACCAGAACTTTAATTCTAGCTCAGTTGTAATCACTAGATTCTACATGTTCCCCCAAAAAGTGAAACTAGCAAACATCTCGAGTCCACCTCTCACACACGCAGCTCCAACCTTGGTCATCACTGAATCTATTAGAAAAGCAAAATTGTGAACTTCTCAGTAAGGGGAGTGTCATTCCCCTTTATCAGTGCTGGGAATATAATTCCCATTGGCTAGGGTAAAAGGCATTCTATTGTGAGTTCCATCATATTCTGATTCTCATGGACCCAGCTTTCTCTCTGCCCCTTACATCTCTGCAGCATCTTAAGTCACTTAGGCTGAAAGTGCCCGTGTAGAATGACCAAAATCAACACACTGGGAGAAAACTGTCTCCAGGAATCCTACTTGGCTATGGGAGATGATATTTCCTAGTGGTGAAACCCAGGTATTAAAAGACAGTCCTAGGATTGGAAGCTCGAGGCTTCTAGTTGGCTGGTTAACTAGACAGCTCATGCTTCCTCCATCCACCATACTGACAAAATACATGTAGAGGGAGGCCCACCCAGATGGGTTCACTTCTTTTGGTGGGATTTTAGAATCAAACACACCCAACTTCAAAATCTGGCTCTACCACTTTCAAACTTGGGCACTTTCCCGAGCTTCCCTGAGCCTCGCCTGTGTGGGAACATGAATAGGATCTCCTTCAACTGTTGGAGCCAAGATTAAATGAGATAAAGAGTAAAAAGCTTTTAGCACAAATTTTTGTAAAAGTGCTTGATAAATGATTGCTATTATTAATGTCATTATTATTCCACACTATTCATATACAGAAAGACTTTTCCGAACTTTACACAGAGCAGAAATCTTCACTTTCCTCTCATGTTTTTTTCTTCCCTAAAAGGAAGTAGAAATGTACAGCCGGGATAAAAATGCTGGCGATGCTCCAAGCTGGTTCAACGGTTTACCTTTGAGGTCACCATGTTTATACTGGGCGATACTGGTGTGCCGTTTAAAGGCGAAAGCAAGGAGAAGTGCAGCTCAGACATCCTAAAGGAATCCTCCATTTTCATTTTTAAGGGCATTTTAGAGCTTTCATCGCCCTCTCTCCTAGTGATCGGCTGTATTCTTCAGGTACGTGTTCTTCCCGTATAAATCCCACCCACCCCGCTTATTGTAAGCACAAAGATGAAGTGAACAAAGACAAATTCCATGAAGCTGCAGGCTTTGGTGATCAGCAGCAATTATTCAGGAGGAACTGGATTCAGCGGCCGGGGGTGGGGCCGTGTGTGCTGCGTGCTTCTGAATGGTAAGGAGGCAGAACTGTGTCTAAATTGCCAGCACGCTGAGCCCTCCTCCATTAATCTTTTATTCAGAAACAGACACTGTTTTAAGGGGAAATTAAAGGCAATCAATAAGCAGGCTTGCCTGGGCAGTTTATGAGCTTGAGATGCAAATATTATTCCAAATTCTAGATCCAGGGCGATTCCTCCATTGATATGGTAATAGCCTCCTCGGTTTCTCTGACCTCAAATCCTAGCAGCTCTTGAAGCCATCCTTACAGGAAACAAAAGGAAAGCGCATCTTAGAATAAACATTTGCTAAGTGGGCTTGACTGTGCACCCCAACTTGTTTTGTGTTAAGGATGGGATTCTCTATGAGCAAGAGGGGGGGAGGGGGCACTGAGAGATTAATATGCTTCTGTGTTTAAAGTTGCCATGGTATTCTTTCTCTAGTGTCACTTCCTGGTGCACAAACCAGCATATGTATTGCTGCTGTCATTCCCCATAAAGGCAACCCTTGGCCACCAGAAATAACCAAAAGTCAGATGCCCACCAATCAAGGGCGAGCACAACTAATGTTAGTCACTTTTTTGTAAATTCAGAGTAAAAAACAAATTCAGAGAATATTTATTTAGCACCCATTGTATGTGTAATAGTGTGTTAGTTTACTAGAGATAAATAATCAAATATGTACAATGAGGAGCTTATATTTTTAGGGGCAGATGGCAATAAACAAGTTAAGAATTAAAGATAAATCAGACTGTGGAGTGCTATACAATAAAATTAGTTGGTGAAAATGAAAATAACTGGGTGGTGGGGAACAGGGCAGGTAAAGAAAGACCTCTCTGAAGAAATCACATACACACAGAAATTCATGAAGGCTAAGACAGTGACAGGAAGTGCAAAGGTCCTGAGGTAGGGAGGGTCTTGTGTTTGAGAAACTTTCCCAGTGGAGTGAGATTATGGTGAATTAGAGTCTGTCTTTTTTTCTTTGTTAGTTTTGAATTTTATTTCATTAGCTTAAAAGGTGAACAATACATTGTGTTTTAAATCTTATTAAACTCATTTATCTGAACATGCTTACATAGAGCACAGATACAGGTTTTCAAGTAACTTATGGTAGAGGCCATTGTCCATCCTATATAATAAAGATATAATATGCAAATGGTCATTATGATGTGAAGTGTAACAACCGACCACATAATGACTGGATCAGGGATCAGCAGGAGGGTGGGGCAGTGAGCTGTAAGTGGGCAACAGAGAGCTACAGGAGGAGGCAGGGCAGCAAGCTATGAGGAGGGATGGGGAGAGATACAGGAGGGCAGGGCAGCAGGCAGAGTGCTACTGGAGAGCGGCAGTGAGCTACTGGCACACGGATTCATGAGCAGGGGTACTAGTTTAAAAATAAGCTTCTTTCTTCCACAAAAGCTGCATTGAAGGACAAAAAAAATTGTATTTTATATGCATAAGAGCTACATGCAAACTTTTTTTAAATTAATTTTTATTAATTTTTTATACATATCTCCCCATTGCCCCCCTCCCTCCCAGGCATACCCCAACCCCCAAGTGTCTGTGATCATTGGTTATGTTTATAAGCATGCATACAAGTCCTTTGATTGATCACTTATTTACCTCACTTTAATCTTTCTGCTGTAATTTCACAGTCTGTTTGATGCTTTATGATTTTTGTCCTCCTGAGAATTATCAGTCTACTCCCTTTCTGTGCTCCTGATTCTATTATATTCACCAGTTTATTCTGTTGATCAGATTTTTAATTCACTTAATTTTTAGATTCACTTGTTGATAGATGTGTATTTGTTGTTCATAATTTTTTGTCTTTTACCTTTTTCTTCTTCCTCTTCTAAAAGAGTACCTTTCAGCATTTCATATAATACTGGTTTGGAGTTGATGAACTCCTTTAGCTTTTTCTTATCTGTGAAGCTCTTTATCTGCCCTTCAATTCTGAATGATAGCTTTGCTGGATAGATTATTCTTGGTTGTAGGTTCTTGCTATTCATCACGTTGAATATTTCTTGCCACTCCCTTCTGGCCTGCATCGTTTCTGTTGAGAAATCAGCTGACAGTCGTATGGGTGCTCCCTTGTAGGTAATGAACTGTTTTTCTCTTGCTGCTTTTAATATTCTCTCTTTGTCTGTTGCTCTTGGTATTTTAATTATGATGTGTCTTGGTGTGGTCCTCTTTGGATTCCTTTTATTTGGGGTTCTGAGTGCTTCCTGGACTTGTAAGTCTATTTCTTTTACCAGATGTGGGAAGTTTTCAGTCATTATTTCCTTAAATAGGTTTTCAGTATCTTGCTCTCTCTCTTCTTCTGGCACCCCCACAATTCTGATGTTGGTACGCTTGAAGCTGTCCCAGAGGCTCCTTACATTATCTTCACATTTTTGGATTCTTTTCTCTTCTTGCTTTTCCAGTTGAATGTTGTCTGCTTCTTTATATTTCAAATTTTTGACTTGATCCTTGCCTTTCTCTAGTCTGCTGTTAAGACTCTGCATAATATTTTTTATTTCAGTCAGTGTATTTTTCATCTCCTCTTGGGTCTCACTAAATTTATCCATCTTTTCTAGCATATTCTTGAAAAACCTTATAGGCGTGGTTTTGAACTCTATATCCAGTCGTTTTTTTTCCTCCATTTCTTTTGCTTGTAATCCCTTCTCTTGTCTCGGCATTTTCACTATGCCGGGGAAACTTCTGTGCTGAATTCAGCCGCAGAAGCCTCTGCTGAGCTTGGGAGGGGTGGAGTCTCAGGGCTTAAGGGACCGCCTTGCCTTCCCATCGGCCCCGCCCTCCACGGCCCCTGAGTCTCACGTGACTGGGTAATCGCTGGAGTGGTCCCTGTGCGCGTGCCCGCAGTGCCTCCAACCGCTGCCCTTCCGGCTCCCCTGCGAACCAGGACCACACGAGTCTAGGTCTCCAGGGTTTCACCCAAAACAGGGGCTTAGTGGACTCAGAAGTGGCACAGTTGGGAGGGTCTGTCTCCCGCCCACTCGCGAAAGCCAGCGGCACAATCAGCAGTCTGTCCTCCGCGTGTGCCGCGCGCGACCAGACCTCCAATCTTTTGCGACTCCCCTAAATTTCCGTGCACTTCTCCCTTTTCACAGTCCAAACTCCCCCCGTATGAGTCTCGGCTGGATCTGGGGTTTAGTGTTGCAGGACAAGGGGTTCAATGCCTTTGAGAGTCTCCGTCTCCCTCCCGCCAGAGAAAACCAGCCAGGTATTTCGGCACCCGCTCTCTCCTCACGCGCGTCTCCGTACCTCAGCTTTTTGCAGCTCCTCTGGGTCTCTGTGAGCCCCTCTCTTTCCCTCTAGTTGTAGAACTTCCACTCAGCCAGCTTTCCTGTGGTTCTGGATGATGTCCGCTCTGTCTTTTAGTTGTAGTTTTGAAATTGTTGTGCGAGGCAGCAGTATAGGTGTTTACCTATGCCACCATCTTGGATTTTTTTTCTACATGCAAACTTTTGATGTAAATTTACTTCATTGTCAATTCTCATGCTAAAACTGGGAGCCACAAATGTTCATAGTTCAGTTAAATGATACAAACAAAAAGCTTCAGTTTCTCCCAAATACAAATCAGAAACCTCCATCCACATCTCTTACAGTAGTATGTCAGACTTGATTGTCTTGCCAGGTCACTTCTTCTTTCCTTTATCTTTAAAGCAGTGGTTCTCAACCTTTCTAATGCCACGACCCTTTAATACAGTTCCTCATGTTGTGGTGACCCCCAACCATAATTCATAACTGTAATTTTGCTATTGTTATGAATTATAATGTAAATACCTGTGTTTTCCTATGGTCTTAGGCGACCCCTGTGAAAGTGTTGTTCGACCCCCAAAAGGGTCTTGACCCACAGGTTGAGAACCACTGCTTTAAAGGAAGGTTACTTCCTTCTTCTTGATGAAGTGTTTGGTCACTGCCTCCAGTTTTTTATGTCCTTGTTTTTACTTTAGGAATTACTTCCACTGCATACAACATTACTGACTTACATGATGGAAATTGTACAAGACAGAGGCTGCCATCTTCCTGTTTGAGTTGAACCTGGACTTTGCCCCTGTACTGAGCATCATGATTCCATTCTCTTTGTTTTTCTCAAAAAACGCGTAAAGTCCAACTGCTGAGCACACACCTTGAATCTCTGTAGCTATAAGATTTTCAACAGCCTTTCTTATGGGGATTTGCCTGCCCTCCTCAATGGTCTTATTGTTATTTAAATAAGCAGAGTAATACAAATACACCTGTCCTGGTCTGCTGGGGATCATACCACAGCACAAGCCATCTCCACCCATGCCCAGGTCCTGGGTGCCAGAGGGGAGCCCAAGTCCTGGATGAAAGAAGGAAGCCCAGGTCCCAGGTATCAGAGAGAAGCTGGTGCCAGCAGCCAGGGGAAGGAAGGCTTACGCTTGCATGAATTTCATTCATCAGGCCTCTAGTCCTATCTAATAAAAGAGTAATATGCAAATTGACCAGGCCTCTGCCACACCCACAAGCCATGCCCACAAGCCAATCAGGAGTGAGTATGCAAATTAACCAAACCAAGATGGCTACAGCCACAGAGAGAGCAGGAGAGAGGCTTGGGTTGCCCTGGTGATGGAGGAAGCCAAGCTTTCCACACACCCTGACCAGCCCAGGCCTCTGCTTAAGGCTACAAAGTTTCAATTACAGAAGATAAATAAATTCCAATAGAAATGGCTGTAGCCACTGAGCAAGCAGAAGGCTTGGCTCTGCTCCAGGCTACAAAGTTTCAATTGTAGAAGATAAATAAATCCCAGATACTAGGGCCTCTGCTTGGTTCACCAGGGGTGTGGCTGGCCAGCAAACCACCACAGGCCCCTCGCCCAGGCCACCCCACACCCCAAGGAAATCCCCACCCACCCTGATCTGGGACACCCTTCAGGGCAAACCAGCTGGTCCCCACCCATGCACTAGGCCTCTATCCTATCTAATAAAAGAGTAATATGCAGATTGACCATCACTCCAACACACAATATGACTGCCCCATGTGGTCAAAGATTTCTGCCCCCATGTGGACACAAAATGGCCACAAGATGGCCAGCAGGGGAGGGCAGTTGGGAGGGACCAGGCCTGCAAGGGAGGGCAGTTGGGGATGTCAAGCCTACAGAGGAGGGAAGTTGGGGGTGACCAGGCCCACAATAGAGAGCAGTTAGGGGCAGATAGGCTGGCAGGGGAGTGGTTAGGGGATGATCAGGCTGGCAGGAAGAATTGGTTAGGGGCAATCAGGAAAGCAGGAGGCAAGAAGTTGGGAGCCAGTAGTCCTGGATTGTGAGAGGGATGTCCCTCAAGGGGTCCCAGATTGGAGAGGGTGCAGGCTAGGCTGAAGGTTATCCCCACCCCGTGCACGAATTTCATGCACTGAGCCTTTAGTATGTATATAAAAGCCTAAGCAATTGGAACAACCAGGACAACCAGAATAACCAGTCGTTATGACACACACTGACCACCAGGGGGTAGACGCTTGATGCAGGAGCTGCCCTCTGGTGATCAGTGCATTCCCATAGTCAACTTCCCCCCCTCAGCCAACCTCCCACCATCCCTCCCCCTGACTGGCATGCCCCAATTGGCCTACCATCCATCTGCCACAGTGGTGGCACAATGGCCAGGGAAGGGGGGGCAAAGAATCATACAGTGGCAGGGCGCCAGCATTGGCATTGGCATTCAGGGTTCATTCCTTTTGCACCCAGCCCAGTAATTGTCACCTCCTATTCTGACCCTGCCTGGGGCCTTTGGGCTAGGCTGGGATGGGGACCCAGGGGTGCATGGTGGTAGACATGGCCCCTTTCCCACTGCCAGCAGCCAACCTCCCACACCCTTTTCCTTCCCACCCACAAGTAGGCCCCGATCGGCCCAGCCCTGATCAGCATTGATTGCAGGCCAGGCCTAGGGACCCCACCCATGCACGAATTTTGTGCACTGGGCCTCTAGTATATATCATATTCTGGAACCACATGCATTAGCCTCAATATCTATTTCTCAAAGTCAAGGTTTTTAGCTAATTTGCTTTTCAAGATCTAAATTCATATAACAACTGACTCAGTATGTTGTGTTTCTTATCTTTTATGTGAAAGGAGTTTGTAAAATATCCCAGGAATATCTTTCCAAGTGAACTAATCATCTACAATGTGAGGCTCAATCTTTTATGAAACGGGTTTTCCTGTCAAAGTCTTTTTTTTTTTTTTTGAAGAATTTCTGTGACATACAGCTGGTGCAGGAGGCAGCAGCCTCTAAGATGGCCCCAAACCCCCAATATTCCCATCCTCCTGGAATACCTACATGTCCTATCAGGATTGGCTGTGTGAACAATAGAATACATGGACGTAACACGTGCCTCTTAGGTTATCAAAGACATTGCAGCAAATCACGGGCACTGGCTCCTCTGAAGTTTCTGCCACCTTTTTGCCTTTGGGAGATTTCCCAGGATTTCCTGACAGCTCGTCTTCAGCAGGTAACCTCAGAAAATACGTGTGGCTCTATCAATGAAGGAAGTGCCCCAAGATTCCTGGTTGTTCCCAGGCCAGAGGATCCTGGAGATGGAAACAGACAGGCCTTTCTTTTGCTTTTATGAGGGGATGGTTTGCTAATTCTAAACAATATCAGTATTGAAGGGGCAGGACAGCAGCTCCCTGAGGAGCCAATTGGTAAATTCTACTGCCTTCTGTGTGACCTTGCAATTACTGTCAGCATCAGGTTCCTGACCAGCAAAATGGGAACAAATTAACATCTATTTCATATGGTTATCTGATCGCCATGTGCATGGATTTGTGGGAAGCACTGAGTCCTGTGTGGCACATGGCATTCACTATACATATTTTGGCAAATGTTAAGAGTGCGTGATCAGTGCGTGTTTCAGGCCATGTAGGCAGTTAGGTACAGTGAGGAAACTGAGTTACAGATGAGGAAACTGAGGCAGCTTAACCCCTATCACATGGTTTATGAAGGGTGGAGCTGAGATTCAGGGTTGTAATTTCTGGTCTAGGAGCTTTTGCTAGAATTGTGATTATATTAAGGGTGTTATGGTTAGGTCCAAAGATTTGTTGTTGTTGTTAATTCTTACCAAAGAATATTTTCTTCTATTGATCTTTAGAGAGAATGGAAGGGAGAGAGAGGGAGAGAGAAACATCAATGGGAAGAGACACATTGATCAATTGATTGCCTCCCACCGGCATCCAACTGGGGTAAGGATCAAAACTGCCACCCAGATACATGCTCCAGACTGGGAATCAAACCCACAGGCCATAGGTGCATGGGCTGACACTTTAACCATTAGTCCACACTGGCCAGAGCAAGAGTGCAAAGATATTTTGGTCTATAAATTCACACATAGAAAAAATAGTGTTCAAGGATATTTTATTAAACTTTTATAGGGCTAGATAGGCGTGTTTTGTTCTAATTAGTTTTAGTTCTGTTCTCTTCATTTGTGTAAATTTCCTCCTGCTCTTTTTTCCTTCTTCCTTTCTTCCTTTCCTTTTCTCCATTCTTCTATCTCTCTATCTTCCCCAACAATAAGGGTATATAATTTAATTAATAGGTTTTTAAGACAATAAATTTAAAATGTTCCCTGTGGCTTGTCTCCTGAGGACATTTGACAATGTCTGGAGACATTTTTGGTCTTCACCACTGTTTGGGGAGGTGTTGCTACAGGCATCTAGTATGTAAAGGCCAGAGATGCTGCTAAAAGCCTTAGGGCCCACAGCATAGTTGCCACAACAAAGGATAATCTGTCCCCAAATGTCACTAGAAACCCTACCCTAGAGCAAAGCTCATTTTCTGAGCTTTCTGCAAGGTTGCTGCACTGTGGGGGTCCTGCAGAGAGTGTGTGGGGCAATGGCTCTGGGGCCACAGGCTAAGGACTGGGAAGGGACTGATGGAAAAAATAAACAAATAGATATGTTTATAGAAGCCTTACTCACACCAGGCTCAGAAGTAACTTCCCCACATCAATGTTATCGATTACAAATTGATTTATCAAATGCCCTCAGGGCAACCCTGCAAAATGGGCTCTGGGTAGTTAAGTAACTTTCCCAAGGTCACACAGCAGGAAACGGGTAACTGGGGGATTCTAACTCAGGCTGCTTGACCCTTCATTTCCTCCTGATGAGTGTTCTGTGAAAATCCCAGGTAGTCTGCTCTGAACAGCTTTCCAAAATGGGCTGCCGTTGTCCCTCATAGTGGTCAGTGGGGGTCCCATGTGCTTCAGCTCTGAGGACTGCCCACGTGTTCTGATTGTTGTACTCAGATTGTTTAGCCAATTCCATCCATGCCAAGTGGTGCCAGGACATAAATTCTTGTTGCAAAATATCGGCTCATTGGCCAGGCTCTTTATTTCCCCTTAACTCAGGCTTTTTGTTTACCTGGCAAAGTCCATGAAGAGTCCCCACAGCAGAGACATATACAAATGACAGGAAACATGACTCGCTGGAAACAGATTGCATAAATCCTACCTTCTTTTTTCCTATTTTTGACTCCTGTGACTCATTTTAAGAAGTCATAGGAAAATAGTCTAATACTCAGAATTTTTTTAAATCCACAACCAAGGAAGCAGCATTTCTTTGGGGAAGTCTTGAAGTTAGTATAAGTTTCGCTCAGGTTGTTGCAAAGTTCCTTGGAGCTCAATGTGGGTCACTGGGTCCAGAGCTATAACCAGGTCAGACCACCAATCAGTCCTGAGAGACTCAGTTATGTGCAGACACTTACAAAGCAAGGAGAATTTCACAGATGCTTACAGGTTTTTCAGCCACAAGGGATGATGGATTTTCTGCAGCTTCCTGAGCTCTGTAATAAATGACAGCCACAAGCTCCACAGAACGCTGAGCAAGGTGATTTATTGAGCAATTTTCTCTTTTGAATGGAATCTGAATGACAACCCACCAGGATTTGCCCCCTGCCTACCTTTCCAATCTTGGCTCCCCCGAGGTCAGCTTGACCTAGTCACACGCCCCGGTTACACGATCCTTTTCTCTGTCCTTGAAATGTGCCACACTCCTTCCTGCTTCAAGCTTTTGCGTTTTCTGTTCTCTTGACCTACAGGATTTTTTCCCCAGATTGCTGGCCCTTTCTCATCCCTCAGGTCTCTGCCTGGCCTCTCTACCTGAGAGCAGTCGCCACAATCCGCCATCCCACTCCCTTATCATGGCCCAACTCACCTTACTGCTTGGCACCTGTCAGCTCCTGACTTCTACCTGTCCACTCAGTCATGGCTGCTTAAAGGTCATACAGAGTACTGTCACATGATTATAAGATGAACTCAAAAATCCTTATGAACTCAATCATTGAGTGTTGACCTATGAACCAGGTCACAGTTCGATTCCTAATCAATTGTGGACTTGATCCCCAATGAGGAGCATGCAGAAGGCAGCCAATCAGTGATTCTCTCTCATCATTGATGTTTCTATCTCTCTCTCCTTCTCCCTTCATCTCTGAATCAATATATATATATATATAAAATCCCACTGGCCACTTAACTGTTTTGGGACTTTAAAAGATATTCAACGTTTTGGTTTCTTGGTTTCCTCATTTGTAAAATAGGGAAGCATTAAGTGAGTTATTATATAAAGAGCTTAGGATACTGTTCATCATGTAACAGCTACTATACTGAGGTTGTCGTGAATGGATAAATAGAATTAATTCACTAATTGTAATTATAATAAATATAACATTTACAGTTCAAATTCTGTATTGACTTACAAATTAACTTTTCACTTATTAGTGCTCTCTTAGCTCACCTACTAGCAAAGAAAGGCCCTGGAAACACAGTGCTTGGCATGCAGTAGCACACACTAATTGTGGTCAATGAAGGAATGCATGCATGAATGAATGAGTGAAAGGCCTGTTTTCTTTTAGCAAGTGTGGTAATAATACTCCCAATGGGGAAAAGGAGGCCCAAACATAGAGGTTTCATGACTCTAAATAGAAACTCCCGAGACTCTGCTCCCCAGGAGCTCCCTGTGGCGGGAACTCAGCAGGTGGCAGCACACATGCTGCATGCTTGGCAGTCAGGTGCCTCAGCCTCCGCTGAGTTTAAAGACCAGCTTCCCACAGGAGTGGCCTCCCCGCCTTGTCCCAGAGCATCGGAAAGCAATAGCCTAAGTCTTTTTGCTTCTAAGCCTGGGTTCATTTGGGTCTGAAGAGCTCTTTAGAAACAAACTTAAAATGAGAACTAGAAGGCTTCAAGGGGAATCTCAAGTAGCAAAGCGGGAGTATCCTTCCAGCCCGTGGCTCGCAGCAATATTTACCCAGTCCACCTTGGGGGACGCTTGGACGTCAGGAAGCAGCGCTCTCCTTCAGGGATGCGGAGGACCTGCTGGCAGGCGGCTCAGGTCCTCCCTGGGGCAAACATCCCCTTCAACAGCACCTGATTATACGGAATGTTCTTTTTCTTACCACCAATCTCAGCGGACAGCAGTGTGGAGATAGCTTTACATTTTCCATAATTCTCCCACGTTTTGTCTGATGACACATTCCAAGTCTCCCTTCAAAGCCCTCACCTGGAAGTGAACACATTGTCCCTGGCTCTTTAACCTCCGCACAGGAATACTCCGCACCTCACCCATGGACCCCCGCGTGGCACCTCCGCGCTTCAGATTCTTCTCCTATTTGTCTCTAACAAGGAATGAGCTGTGCAGGCTTTTATTTACTTATTTTTATTGACTTCAGAGAGGAACGGAGAGAGAGAAACATCAATGATAAGAGAGAATCATTGATGGGCTATCTCCCACATGCCATGCCCTGACCTGAATCCAATCATGATCTCCTGGTTCATAAGTCAATGCTCAACAACTGAGCCACACTGGCCGGGCTGGATGAGCTGTTTTAAAAAACTGTTAGCGATGAAGGAACAGAGGCTTGGCACTTTGACCAGGTGTATGTAGCTGACAAGTGGCAAAGCCCAAGTTCAAAGTCAGGTGCTTTTGGCTCCAAACCCTGCCCTCTTACGGCAAAATGGGAGTTCTAAAAGTGAAGTTTTGAGTCAACATTTGCATTTATTCATCAAATATACATTGAGCAGCCACAAGGCGTCAGGCACTGTCCGCGGAACGGGACCTAGCTGTTAACAACCACAAAAGAGATGAGGAGACAGTCAAGTAGTGAAGAGACCATGCTCTTCCCATTGGTGGTAAGCTTTATGAAGGAGAAGGCAGGGCGAGCAGATGGCGGGGCAGGGTGGGAGAGTGTGAGTATTTTAGAGAGCCTTTCTGAGAAGGTAATACAGTATTTGAGTAAAGACAGAATACAGTGATGGATGAAGCTAAATGTCTATGTGGGAGGAAGCATTCCAGGCAGAGGGAGCAAGACGAGGCTGATAGCCCAGAGGTAGGTGTGCCCCAGGCCTGGTAAAAGAACAGCAAGTTAGGAGGAAGTGGGAGATGAAGCTAGATAGTTATTTCTGTAATTCAGAGGTATTTTTATTTTTTAAGAATTGACCCATTCTATTAGTGTTATCATATAAAAGTATCCATTAGAAGCCCTTTGGGTGCAAGTAGTAGAAAATCCAACTCAAAATAGCTAAATAGGAAGGCATGTTATCATTTCACATAAAGAAGAAGTCTGGAAGAAAAGTAGCTCCAACCAATTTAGCAGTTCAGAAGCCTCTTGAATAGCATGAATTTTTCCCCATCTTTCCATTATGCCAACTGCAGCATCGTAGCCTTGTCCTACCAGCCTTGCTCTTCTAATGGCTGCAACACCACCGCATAGCTTCACACCACAACATCCAGAGGCAGAAAAATAACTCTTTGGTTCCTTGAGTCTTTAGGAAGGAAGAACTTTTTCTCTAAGGTCTCTAAAAGGTCTATGTCTAAAAACTTTAGGCACCTTAAATCTCATTGTCTAAATCTCATTGCCTAAAAAGATGTCATATATCAATGCATAAGTTAATCATTAAAAAGAGGAAAGGGATCCCCCTGAGTAGCTTAAACTAATCAGAATTCACCTCCTAGGGTGAGTACAAATATTCTCTGGAAAATGTGCCACCCTGAGGAGGACAGGTATCTGTTAGGGAAAAGGAAATAGCCATGTGGTAATCAGTAGACACTGCTAGCTGCTCATCAACTATGCTTTCTCTTCTTTCTTTCTTTCTTTTTTTTTTTTAATATATTTTATTGATTTTTTACAGAGAGGAAGGGAGAGGGATAGAAAGTTAGAAACATCGATGAAAGAGAGACATCAATCAGCTGCTTCTTGCACGCCCCCTACTGGGGATGTGCCTGCAGCCAAGGTACATGCCCTTGACCAGAATCGAACCCAGAACCTTTTAGTCCACAGGCCGACGCTCTATCCACTGAGCCAAACCAGTTTTGGCTCTCTTCTTTCTTATTAACAGGATCCAAATCATTCAGGGTAGCTTTAAAAAAACAAGACAAAACACACACACAAAAAAAAAAAAAAAACACTTGATTTCCCTGACTCCCTCGCAGAATTGTTTTTCTTAATAAAAAGGCAAATATTCTGCCAGCATGGCCATCTGTTATCTTCTTTTTCTCTTCCTGTAAGGATATGCCCCCCTTCCTGCCATGAGCAGTCATTGTGGAATCATGAATTGAGAGCCACATGCATGGGACGGTAGAGCAGGAAGGCAGAACAAGTCTGAGTTTAATGACTTGCTAGGAATGCTCCCGTAGCCTTGGAATCTAAGACTTCTTATTATGTCAAGAGGAAACATCCTTATTGTAAACCCATCGTTGGGTAGTCCTTCCTACTGTAGCCAAGGCAACTTGTTGTTAGGCAACCAGTAATATCTGCCACATAGAGGAGTCTGGATGTTTCCTATGAGGAAAGCTTGGAGGGTCCTTTTTTAGTCCAGCTGGCTCAGCAGAGCTCAGGGGGCAGGCAGCTCCTTCTCAGTATACGACAATATATGCGGAGCAGCATCATTCATGCCTGTAACTTACCCAGGGCACATGGGGAGAGAAATCCCTTTAATGGCTCCCATCAGTCTCCCAACTCCAAACTACACCTTAGGATTTGACACATCCAAAATGCAGGAAGTCATAGCCAACATGCTCAGAGAAACAAGAAGCTGTCATCATTGCCTCCTAGTGATAGAGCAATTAAAGATGCCAGCTCAGCCTCTGCCCCCAAGCTTCTTCCCAGTGACAGGAAGTCTATGCTCGTTTGGAACCAAACTTTACACTCAGCCATGATCTGTGGCTTATGAAACACCAGTGCCTTTTCTGTGCTATATCATCCATAGCATTTCAAAACGACTCCCTCAGCAGTTGTTCCCTGTCTCACAAGGGAGATTATGATCCAACAAGAGGCATAATCTATCTCATGTTTGATTTTGCCTCCCAGGTGGTGAGTAAATTCAGTGTTTAAACCCCACTACAAGCTTCTGTCTGAGGTCAGCAGCATCGTCCTGGTTGTTAAATGGGAAAATGGAGACTCAAAGGGTTTGAGGATGCAGCCCAAAGTGGCAAAGTTAGCATGTGGGGAGCCATGTCGTCACCACAGACACAAAGGTGGGCTCCACACAAAGGCACTCAGCGGGGAGAAGTGTATGTCAGCTGAAATTTGACCCTCTCTCCACTTGCCATGTGGGGGCCCTGAAGGTCGCCTGGTCACCCATCCAAAGAGACAGCTCCTGAGAATCCAAGATGGTGGCATAGGTAAACACCTACACTGCTACCCGCACAACAATTTCAAAACTACAACTAAAAGACAGAACGGACATCATCCAGAACCACAGGAAAGCTGGCTGAGTGGAAGTTCTACAGCTAGAGGGAAGGAGAGGGGCTCACGGAGACCCAGAGGAGCTGCAAAAAGCTGAGGTACGGAGACGCGCGCATGGAGAGAGCGGGTGCTGGAATACCTGGCTGGTTTTCTCTGCCAGGAGGGAAACGGAGACTCTCAAAGGCATTGAACCCCTTATCTTACAACACTAAACCCCAGATCCAGCCGAGACTCATACGGGGGGAGTTTGGACTGTGAAAAGGGAGAGGTGCACGGAAATTTAGGGGAGTCGCAAAAGAACAGAGGTCTAGTGGCGCACAGGGCACTGCACAGAGGACAGATGGCTGATTGTGCCGCTGGCTTTCGAAAGTGGGCGGGAGACAGACCCTCCCAACTGTGCCACTTCTGACTCCACTAAGCCTCTGTTTTGGGCGAAACCCTGGGGACCTAGTCTCGTGTGGTCCTGGTGCGCAGGTGAGCCGGAGGGGCAGCAGTCTAGAGGCACTGTGGGCGTTCGGGCACAAGGACCGCTCCAGCGATTACCCAGTCATGTGAGACTCAGGGACCGTGGAGGGCGGGGCCGACTGGAAGGCAAGGCGGTCCCTTAAGCCCTGAGACTCCACCCCTCCCAAGCTCAACAGAGGCTTCTTTGGTTTTGCAAGTCTGGTATCATAAGGCTGAATCCAACACAGAAGTTCTCCCGGCATAGTGAAAATGCTGAGACAAGGGAAGGGATCACAAACAAAAGAAATGGAGGGAAAAAACAACTGGATATAGAGTTCAAAAGCACGCTTATAAGGTTTTTCAAGAATATGCTAGAAAAGTTGGATAAAGTTAGCGAGAGCCAAGAGATGAAAAAGGACCAACTAGAGACACTGACTGAAATAAAAAATATTATACAGAGTCCTAACAGCAGATTAGAGGAAGGCAAGAATCAAGTCAAAAATTTGAAATATAAAGAAGCAGAAAACATTCAACTGGAAAAGCAAGAAGAGAAAAGAATCCAAAAATGTGAACATAATGTAAGGAGCCTCCGGGACAACTTCAAGCGTACCAACATCAGAATTGTGGGGGTGCCAGAAGAAGAGAGAGAGCAAGATACTGAAAACCTATTTAAAGAAATAATGACTGAAAACTTCCCGCATCTGGTAAAAGAAATAGACTTACAAGTTCAGGAAGCACACAGAACCCCATATAAAAGGAATCCAAAGAGGACCACACCAAGACACATCATCATTAAAATACCAAGAGCAACAGACAAAGAGAGAATATTAAAAGCAGCAAGAGAAAAACAGTTTATTACCTACAAGGGAACACCCATATGACTGTCAGCTGATTTCTCAACAGAAACTATGCAGGCCAGAAGGGAGTGGCAAGAAATATTCAACGTGATGAATAGCAAGAACCTACAACCAAGAATACTCTACCCAGCAAAGCTATCATTCAGAATTGAAGGGCAGATAAAGAGCTTCACAGAGAAGAAAAAGCTAAATGACTTCATCAACTCCAAACCAGTATTATATGACATGCTGAAAAGTACTCTTTTAGAAGAGGAAGAAGAAAAAGGTAAAAGCCAAAAAATTATGAACAACAAATACATATCTATCAACAAGTGAATCTAAAAATTAAGTGAATTAAAAATTTGATCAACAGAATAAACTGGTGAATATAATAGAATCAGGAGCACAGAAAGGGAGTGGACTGATAATTCTCAGGGGGAAAGGGGTGAGGGGTGTACAGGGAGTGACTGGACAAAAATCATACACCTATGAATGAGGTCAATGGGAGGGAGGTAAGGGCAGAGGGAAGGGTGGGAGCTGGGTGGAGGGGTGCTATGGAGGGGAAAAAAGAGAAACAAATGTAATAATCTGAATAATAAAGATTTAATTTAAAAAAATAGAAAAGAAAAACAAAAAAAACACCAAAGCCACAGCTCCTGCTCCAAGGGGCACCTTTTTCTCATCAGCACAAAGGTTGCTGATTGAGCTGAATGTTCATGGAGCTCTGGGAAAAGTGAGTTAAACCTGTATTCATCATCATCACCAGCCTTGGACAAGTTTCTTAGCCTCACAGTGCTTCAGTTTTCTCCACTCTAAAGTGGGGACAATAATAGCATCTACCTCATAGGGCTGATGTGACCCTTATATTAATTCATGTTTATAAAGTACCTGTAACAGTATCTGACATCAAGCTATGAGCTATGATTATTATTTATTACGAATTCGTGCATGGGTGGGGTCCAGCTGTCCCGGCCCCAATCAGGGTGGATCAGGACTGGGCCTGTCGGGAGGAGGAGATGGCCGGAGATTGGCCAGTTGGCCGCCTGGATCAGGGCCCGATCAGGACTAGGCTGGCTAGGGAAAGAAGTCACAGGCAATTGTTCGGCTGGTCCTACCCCTGATTGGGGTTGAGAAGCCTATTGGGGATGGGGCTGGCCATGGGGAGGGGCTGTGGGTGGGGGAGGAGCCATGGGTGATTGGCTGACCAGCCCTGCCCCCAATTTGGGTTGGGGGGCTATCAGGGGAGGGGCCAGCTGGGGGGCTATGGGCCAATCAGAATGATGGGGGCCAATAGGGGGTGTGGCCAGCTAGGGGGAGGAGCTGCAGGAGGTTTGCAGGCCAGCCCCACCCCCTATTGAGGTGGGGTGGTGACCAGGGTTGGGGCTGGCCATTGGAAGGGGCTGCAGTGGGGGCTCATCAGAGGCATAGCCAGCTGGGGGCAGGTGCTGCAGCAGGTTGGCTGGCCAGCCCCACCCCTACTGGGGTGGAGGGGTGTGATCAGAGACAGGCTGGCAGGGTAGAGGGGCTGAGAAATTGGTTTGCAGACGACAGTGGGCATCATAGGGACCAGCTGTTAGGTTGTTAAGCCTGTTACGGTACCTGCCTTTTTATGTATATAGATTAGTCTTATTATCATTGTTGTTTTCACATCACTTTGTACATGCCTGAAACCCATTACTGGCCCACCACCACCACTAAACCCATTTGCCCAGTTTGCATATACTTTTGTCTTTCCTGAAGTAAAAACCAATAGGTCATCCATTTGAACATCTAGATACTGCCTTCTGAGTTACCATTATAATGAAAAAAAGACAAGTTTTAGGTTAAAGTCCACCCTTAAAATAATTTAATCTAAGAGTTAGCCGGGAAATGAGATTGAACCCCATTCCTTTGTTTCCGGCTCTGCTGCAGACCTGCTGTGTCACCATTGTTTTGCATTCGTGATTCAGTCTTCCTTTCTGTAAAGAAAGGCTCACACCCCTAGAAGAAGGGAGCCTGCCATTCTGCAGGAGTATTATCTATGTCCGCAGAGTCAGGCCCCATCCACTCACAGCCACCTAGTGTGGTCCTTCAAGATCAACAGCTGCACAGTCACTTTAGGTAATAAAATAAAAATAGACCAGTTTCTGGCAGGGCTTGCAAAGGCTCCTGGTGTGTACCTGATGACAAAGGTAAAATTAGTCCTTTCCCCAAAGTCTGAAGTAGGTATTTGGGTGAGTCATGCTTATGTCAACCTCTTCTTTGTATGTTACTGTGCTCTTGGGATTTTTCCCAGAACCTTTCGCACAAGATAAATCCTGAGATGCTTAAACTCCACCTGAATAAAACCTGATGGGAACTATACCTGCCTTCGCTGAGGAGGATGAGCAAAAGAGACTTCGAATCCCAGCTGCTCCTACCCAATTGTGTGCATGCATGAGTTAACCTTTTCAACCTTTCTTCCCTTATCTGCAATATGAGGGTTGCTTATTCTGACAGCCTCTGGGTTGCCATGAGGAGCAAATAGGAAATAATATGAGAGTTGTGCTTTGAAAAAGACAGCAATTTAACTTTTGGATCAAGCTTTCAAAGGACCTTTTCTTTATCTCCTCTGGAGGAAACAAAATTTCTTGCGTGCCTGTTTTTGAATAGCTACGAGCAAAGATGGGCACTGGTAGACTTTTTCCAACACAATTCCGAAAGTTTGAAAACCTCGAGGACACTGACAAACGTCTGCCAATCAGAGGGGTACCTGGTAAAGTTAAAATCTCAGCCTTGAGAATATGTGCTTGCTTCACAAACCTAATCCAGCCCGCAGCGCTGGTTATTTATTCTTTGCGGGCGCAGGGAGAGCTGCGGTAGCTAAGCAGGAGAGCTGCGGTAGCTAAGCGGGAGAGCTGCGGTAGCTAAGCACGGCCTTCTCCTAGGAAAAGGCAGCTGCACGCAGCTGGGGGAGCTTCCCCAGGCCTGGTTGCAGCCGTCATGGTGTTGAATTCCAGGGCATCTGTGCAAGTCTGTGTTCCCCACTTTCACCATCACCCCTCAGCTCCTCTTTCACTTCTGATAAGGCACGAATTAAACAAAAGGAACACATGATCTAGTGAAACTTCAACACAAACATAATCTGACAGTAGGAAGGCTGGTTGACTGGTTTGCAATAGGTTAACCAAAAACCCAAAAATGTTCCTACATAACCTAAAGGCTGCTCCAGAACCAAAGCACTCACTTCATCTCTGAAAAAGGGCTTCTTTTTAAATGTGACTTTCTCTTTAACATTCAAAGGTATGATTTGGGGCTTCAATCTAGTAGGATTTATGCTTTAAAATATAGATTATAAAGACCATCACTCATTTGGAATTCCCTATTTCTTTAAAAAAAAAAAAGAATGGTAAGCATAAAGGAAGTGTTAATAACTTTAAGGGGTGGGAGGAGAAAGAGGGGGAGGAGGGGGGAGAGAGAGAGAGAGAGAGAATGGAGCTCTTCCTTTTTGTTCAATGGGGAAGCTTCAATAACTGCTTTAAGTAATAATGGGCCTGGCTGTGGGCAGGGTAGAATTCTAAGTCAACTTCCAAACAAGCTTTCACTAGAAGTGCCCAAGCCAACAAATCCCTGTGTCTGATTCTCCCAGTTCTTAGAAGCTAAAGGGCTTTTTGTTTATTATAAAGCTGATTCCTTGTGGGGAAGAGAGGGAAGGCTGTTGTTCATTTATGTGTTTATTGTCACAAGTTAACTTTGTTTTTATTGACTGGTCACACGAGCAAAGGAGGAACACTGAAGTGCATGTGATTGGTAGGAAGTTGAGCTTCTCTCTGTGTGACCCACACGTCCCGTTTCTCATTTATTTCCTGTGTTAGGAGAGAGTATCTTGGCCTTGCCCTTTCTCTCTATTTTTGTACACATATGCACACACGTAGCTACATGCCTTTTTGTAAACGTAGAGGAAATCATATAGCATTCACCCATCTACAAATGTGTGTTAATCAACAACACCAGCCCCTGGCCAACCTATACCCCATTTCGGTCCTCCAAGCCTTTTTAAAGACATTCTTGCTCCTTTAAAACCATGGATTTTCCCCTGCTTTTTAGAGGCACTTCATGCCTCTCAGGAAAGAGTTCCAGCACAGGAGGCGGGGCTCATGCCCCCTCTTGACTAGAGGAAATGGTGCATTTCTGCACCCAATGGCCCTGTTCTAGGCTAGTACCCAGTAGACCACGCACACTCCGGGTGAGCTGTGGCTTCGAGCATCTGGACCTGGGCACCTCCCAGAGCCAGAGAGAACTTCTGGCAAGGGCTGTGCCTGAGGAGGCAGGGGTCTCACCACCAGGACTGACGGCCCCCTCAATCCTGCCGGGCTGGGAAGCATCTGCTTCCTTTCCCCTGCCTGGTCACTAGTGGGTTCTGTCATTTGATTCAGAAAGATGAGGCTGCTAAAAAAAAACAGGCGGCCAGAGTTCCAGAAAATAGCAAGTAGCCCTTCTTTGTGTGTGTATGCACGCATACACGCATGTTTTCCATACATCTAAACAGACAGCACTTGGTTTGCCAAGAGGAAAAGCAGGAATCTCCTGGCAGCAGGGAGGGCATGAGGCCCCACCAGCTTCGTTTAGCCCATAATTCTTCCAGCCAACAAGCACCATCAGCCCTTCTGAAGATAGCCCAGTGGTTGCAGACATACTCAAGATCAGAATACTGGGTTCAAGTCTGTGCTCTGCCTCTCACTGACACTGTGCTTTGGTCTCTCTATTCTCAGCTTTAAAATGAGGAAGAATACCTATCCAAATCTCTTATCAAAACCTGAACAGCCAAATATGCTTTGGAATGCAAATTTTTTATACTTTAGAAATGTGATGTAGTACTTTATTATTATCATCATCATCATTATTATCACATTCAGGTGCAGGAGATAACCAACTAACCAATTAATGTCCCATCTGATTGTAATGGGCATTAGAAGGAAATAAACAGATTGCCTGGTGGAGGGGAGCCTTGCAGGGGGTTCCCAGCCCTGACAGATAAACAGGAACCAGCCGTTGAAGAAGATCTGTATGCCTGGCCAGTGTGGCTCAGTGGTTGAGCATCGACCTATGAAATGGGAGATCACAGTTTGATTCCCAGTCAGGGCACATGGCCAAGTTGCAGGCTCCATCCCCAGTAAGGGGCATGCAGGAGGCACTCAATCAATGATATTCTCATCATTGATGTTTCCTATCTGTCTCTTCCTCTTTGAAATCAATAAAAATATATATTATTTTTAAATATAGCAAAAGAAACAAAAAGGGGAAAGAAAGAAGAAGGAATTTTAAATATGCAGACATTGAAAATGGATGAGGAGAACTAAAGAGTTCTCATGGGGTGTGGTGGGGGGACCAGTGGCATCAGCATCCCCTAGGAGCTTGTTATAAATACCGAGTCTCTCAGGCCAACTGCACAGCTGCCAAGTCAGGATGCTCTGGTCCACTCCTTCCTCCCACAGAGCAAGGCTCCACATTGCCAACAGTCAGTGAACACCAGTTAAAGCTTTTCAACTTCCCTAAAAGCTGGCTCTTATTATCCCCATTCATAGATGAGAAAACCGAGGCTCAGAGGATTTTAGCCACTGATCCCACATCATCCATTTGGTGAGTCCTTGAATAAAGTTTCAGACTCAAGCCTTCGAATTCCAAGCCTACACTGTTAACCACAACTTTTTCTTGCCCTGCAGAAAATAACACAAAATAGTCTCCCTCCGATAAAATCTCCAGGGAAGGAGGCACGACATTGCCCTGGGCCCACAGTCCTCCAGGATTCTGGCTCAGAACCTCTGCACACTCTTTGAAACCATGGATGACCTCAAAGGCCTTTTATTTGAATCAGATCTGTTTATAGTTACCTATTTGAAATTCCATCTGAGAAATTTCAGCAATGTATTTCATTCATTTTTCAAAAATTTGGTGAGTAGAGTGGCACTATTTTTACTTTTTTTAAAAGTATATTTTTATAGGTTTCAAGAAGAGGGAGAGAGAGATAGAAACATCAGTAATGAGAAAGAATCATTGATTGGCTGCCTCCTGCACACCCTCTACTGAGGATCGAGCTTACAATTCAGGTGTGTGCCCTGACCAGGAATCAAACCATGACCTCCTATTTCATGGGTCACTGCTCAACCACTGAACCACACCAGCCAGGCTATTTTTACATTTTTGCAACTACCTTTAATGTTCAGCTTCGTAGAAGGCAGCTTCAGCCACAGAATTGCTTTTCATTGGAATGGCTGATATCACACATCATGCCACCTCTGGAAAACCTACTGCCTTCCTAAGTTTCACTTTCACAAGTGTGACGAATGCGAGCGGGGAAGCAAGTAGCATGCATGTGTCACTGTAGAATGGTTTGTAGTGACACATGCATGTAGGCCAATCTATAGCCCATCTCGGTCCTCCAAGCCTTTCTAAAGACTTTCTTGCTCCTTTAAAACCATGGATTTTCCCCTGTTTTTTAGAAGCTAAATATATCGAAAGAGTCCCAGGGGCCCCCAAAGAACCCTCCACTGCCCTAGGCCATGTACCACGGATGCCAAACCCATCCGGGAATTCTAGAACAGAAAAAAAAAAAAGTACATGTGCTCTCAGGCCTATGGGAAACCTAGACTTTTATATAAAAATCTCCAAGGTTCATTGCCCAAGGGACACCAAACTCATTTTTAAATGTTGGTAATTATATCCTTTCCTAGGGCTGCCATAACCAATGATCATAAATTGAGTTTCCTGAAACAGAAGCAATTTGTTCTCACATACTTCTGGAGTCCAGAAGATCAAAATAAGGTGTCAATAGGGTTGGTTCCTTCGGCAGGCTCTGAGGGACGGTCTGTCTCAGGCCTCTCTCCCAGTTCCCGGTGGCTGCCAGCTATCCTTGGCTTATGACCACACCACTCCAATCTCTGCCTCCACCCTCACATGGTATTTCTCTTTTGTTTTTTATGTCCAAATTTTCCTCTTGTAACGATACCAGGAATGGAATTTAGGCCCACCCCAATCCAGTATGACCACATCTTAACTTGATAACATCTGCTGAAACAGCTGCCTCTGACTGGCAGGCCCTCACTCATTTGTCCACACCCTCCCTGCAAGCAGGGCTGGAAATTCATTTGTAACATTTTCAGTTTTTCTGGTGAAAAGTGGACTTTGCTTCCCACCAAGAATCACAGAAGGCCAACTCACTGAGTTTAGGATTGAAATGGTAAGTGACTAAAAAAGGATAAATGCCTAGTCTAGCTGATAAACTGATAATCTCAGGACTTTGTCTGCTGGACGCCTAAGAGCACGAACTCTGATAACCAGCTTTGGAATCTAACTCAGTCTGCATTGGACAAAGACCATGTTTAAATATTTTTCCAACTTCCTTGTTTAAATGTAAAACTTGAACCCTTGATGGATATCTTAACTTTCCAGAAAAGTTGAAGATAAAATATTTGGCCAAACTCCTGGAGTACCATATGTTATTTTAGTGTGGATGGTGCTGTTGTAGAGTTGTCATTGCCACAGGCTGTGCCTAGTTTTTAGGAAAAGAATTTGAGCTCTCTGGGCCTGGATCTTTTCTGAAAATCGGCCTAAGGATGATGATAAAAAATGCTGGGCTGTTTCAAGGGCCGGCTTCCTTCATCGTCATGATCTTTGTTATTCCCCTTCTCTCAGGAAGCCACTCCTGATAACTCCAGAGGGAATTGCACTCCATCTGAGGGGAACCTGGAATTAAGCTACACAACAGCGTAAGAAGCATTAGTCACCTACTGAGGTGCACATAGACTAGATGCAAACCCAGCTTTGATGAAGGCAGAGTCATGGGTACGTTTTTTACCCCCATCTGCGCTTTGTTTCCTTAAAGGTACCTTTACCTGGTGGAGTTGGAAAATTGCAAAGGGCCCAGGAAGCCATAAGACTGAGTTAGATCACAACAGAAATGGGTATTCCTTCTTATGAGATCTCTAAACACTAATAACACATCTTTGGTTTTGTTTGTTTTGTTTTGTTTTAATTTGTTTTTTTAATACCCACTTCCTGATAGAATTTTAAACATATCACCTTTTATTCCTGCAACCAGCCCTATAGTAGACACAAGTGGTTGCCTGTCAGTGACAGTCTGTACTTTAAACCACTTAGTATAATTCATCTGATAAACTGTCGGTGCCGTTGGTCTAAACGCAGCTATATGAGTGGCCAGCTAATTGGCAATTAAGAATGCACGTTTGGGAACCGTAACCAAACACCACAGCGAAAAGGACCACACTCCAGCAACAGTTTATGGTGCATGCTTCCCACAATTCAGAAACAGGCTTTTCATTGGTGAAATGAGTGACTCAGTAATTAGCATGATGATATTAGAAATGGATTTGCACTGATGAACTTAAAGATATTCAAGACAGATACAGTGACTGGAATGCACTCTAAGATATAATAATCCATCCTTCACCCCTACTCTCCCCCCTCTTCCCCAACTGATCCTGACACTGTTGAGGAGGTTCCGCCTGTGTCACCTGCCCAGAGAGCACAGAGCCCTGCTCTGGAATGTGGTCAGCCTGCCTTCGCTGCGCCTCGCCTTCAGGGTGTGGCCATAGCCCCCGAAAGCAAGGAGCCTAGGACAATGGTTGGCAAACTGCAGCTCTCGAGCCACATGTGGCTCTTTGGCCCCTTGAGTGTGGCTCTTCCACAAAATACCATGGCCTGGGCGAGTCTGTTTTGAAGAAGTGGCATTAGAAGAAGTTTAAGTTTAAAAAATTTGGCTCTCAAAAAAAGTTTCAATCGTTGTACTGTTGATATTTGGCTCTGTTGACTAATGAGTTTGCCAACCACTGGCCTAGGACATTACCGGGCTTTCAAGCAGGCTGTATGAACTGTTTTGTGCCTGCTTTGCCAGTGAGCATTTGGCTATTAGAGTGGCAGACTAGAGTGGACAACACTAGATTTTATGATAACCTGTGTAGCTAGGATGTGGAGGAATAAGCCAACTCCCACCTCTGCCAAAAATAACCTGAGCTTGGTTCCATGCCAGATTGGCTTGGATCACAACAGCTTACCTGGTATCCAACAGCCATCACCCATAGCTTCTCTCTTAAGAGCACTCTGATTGGTTCAGCTTTCAGTCAACAATGTATTCAAAGATGAGCTCGCAACCAGGAAATGAACCATGATTGACAGCTATGGTCCACAGGCAAAATCTGGCCCACCACCTGCTTCTGTAAATAAAGTTTTATTGGGACACAGCCAGGCCTATTGGTTTAGGTATTGCTGTGACTGCTGCAATAGCACAGTTGTATTGAGTAGTTGTCAGAAACTATATGGCCCACAAATCCTGAATGTTTATCATCTGGCCCTTTACAGAGGAAGTTTGTCACCCTGGGTATAAAAGAGCGCCAGTCAACATTTGTCGGATGGTACAGAAGCATAGGTACCATTGGGAGCTTGTCAGAAATACAGACTCTCAGGACTCACTCCAGACCCACCCCAGAATCGGAATATCTCTGGGTGCAAAAATTCCCTTATAGGGGAAAGAGAATTCCATGACTTTTTAAGCCAAATATCCTAGGAAGTGAGAGCATTGCTGCCCAAACTAAATGCAGATGCTGTTAGTCAGGAAGAAGAAATACTTGTTGGCTAGGGAACCCCAACTATCCTTAGGGTTCATTCTTCTTTATCTACAGAATTCTAACACACATACACACAGTTCCAAATACCAAGAGTTTGCATGTTTTTCTAAAGCAGGGGTGGGGAAATCTGGCCCGAGTATAAGGCCTGTGATATCACTGGGCCTGGGCCTGCCAACGCATGAGGGGTGAGTTAATTAAATGTTTGACCAAATACAGCAGGCTAATCTTTAAGTCAACACTTTTGTATGGCCTATGAATGATGTTATAAATATCCAAATGGCCCTTGGCAGCAAAAAGGTTCCCCATCTCTGCTCTAAGAGGTAATGGTACAGGAGCTGTAGTTAGAGCTAGGCAGATTTAGCTTGATGAAAACAACCTGAGGCAAGTCCTGTTATCTCCCTGAACTTTAAGGCTGATTTTTTTTTTTTTTTAAAGAATAGTTTATTGATTTTTTAGAGAGAGAGGAGGGAGAGGGAGAAAAGAGAGAAACGTGGATATGAGAGCACAACATCCATCTGCTATCTTCTGCACATCCCCTACAGGGATAGAGCCCACAGCTTTAGTGCATGTGCCCTGACTGGAATCGAACCAGCAATCTCCTGGTTCTCAAGACAATGCCCAACCAATGGAGCCACACAGGCCAGGACTTGAGTTTCTTTCTTGTGAAATAAGGACAATGAGTCCAGACACAGGGTTTGTATCATATAGAATCAATTCAGCTGCAAATAATGGGCTGGGCTGTAAAAAGTGACTTACACTATTTATTATCTAACATAACAGGTCATCTGCAGGTGGGAAGTTAGAGCATCAGATAGGAAGGTGGGTATGTCATCAAGGATGTAGTCCCTTTCCATATTTCTTCTTTGTTATCTTCCATGTATTGATCCTTCTCTCCTTTGTGGTGTCAATGGCAGCTATGGCTCTGCCCATCATACCCTGCAGAGGCAGGAAAAAGGATGGGAAGGATGTCTTTCTCAGGAGTTTCCCTGAAGCAGAATTCATCCTAAGTTTCAGTGGCCAAAACTGGTTCATATAGTTAGCCCTAAACAAACATTGATCATGAGCGATAGGGTTACTGTGATTGGCTTAGGCCAGTAGGGGTCGGCAAACGTTTTCTGCTAAGAGCCACACAGTAAATAATTCTGGATTTTGCACCACTCAATGTCTCTCATCACTGCTCAACTGCACTTTGATAGTGTGAAAGCAGCCGCAGGTGATGCATAAGCTAACTGGGTCTGGTTATATTGCAATAAAATCTTATTTACAAAAATAGGTGGTAGATGGAGCTGGGCCAATGAGACATGGTTTGTCAATCCTGTTTTATCCCTCCTGTCATTAGAAGGATAGGAGGTAGAATCAGATTCAAGCCCTGGCTTTGCCACTTAGCTGTGTGACTGTTACGGATAGCTTAACTCTCTGTGCTCTAGTTTCCTTATTTTGTATAAAATTGAAAATGCATAGACCTTTAGGAATCAGAGAAACCATCTAAAAATGGCTTGATATCCTTTCCCACCTGAAGGAATGTGACTTGCTTTCCCTTCCCAGCACTCATCATCTTCTGTTCAGGAACTTGATGACACAGTCACCTATTTTGTTCCTTGCCAAATCCTAGGACCCAGTGCAGTGCATGGTAGACACCAAAGTAGGTAAGAATTGGCTGAATGAAGAGATGGACACAATGGAAAACCTGCTCTTAGAGGTAAAAGAGAATGAAGTTTGGGGTCAGGATTTGGGGGTCATTCAGTCATGTTTTAGCTGAAGTTCCTTATGCACCAAAGCCTCATAGTGTCCTCTAGGAAATGAATATAAAAACACTTGTTCTGGATGGTGTGGCTCAGCATTTAGAGTGTCAGCATGCTCACCAGAGTCATGGGTTTGATTCCCGGTCAAAAGCCCATACCTGGGTTACAGGTTTCCTCCCAGGCCCAGGGTCAGGGCACATGTGGGAGGCAGCAATTGATGTGTCTCTCTAACACCTATGTTTCTCTCTCTCTCTCTCTCTCTCTCTCTCTCTCTCTCTCTCTCTCTCCTCCTCCTCCTCCTCCTCCTCCTCCTCCTCCTCCTCCTCCTCCTCCTTCTCCTTCCTCCTCCTTCCTCCCTCTCTCACTCCCTCCCTCCCTTCCACTCACTCTAAAAATCAATGGAAAAAATATTCTCCGTTGAGGATTAACACAAAGATATCACCCAATGGCATGCCTCCTCTTAGAGGGGAAGAGAATGGAGTTTTAGGTCAGGGTTTGGGGATCCCAGTCATGTCTTACTTAGCTAAGATCCCTTATGCACCTGGATCTCATGGCGTCACCTAGGAAATAGAAATATGAACACCTTCCTTGTAGCTATCAGGAAGACTTAGCACTATGTATGGTGCCTGGCATGTAAGAGACAGAAGATACTATTATTAATTTTGTTCACTAGGATCTGGAGCTACAATCATCCACCCTGGAAATCTATGGAAAATGAGGCCTCTGTTGTAACACCAAAAAGCTTGGCTCACAGGACAACACGGATCAAGGGCCAAAGTCTCCAACTTCTGTTTGTAGGAAAGAAGGAGAAATCACTGGTGGTCAGGGAACCCCAACTGCCCTTAATTTTCATTCTCTTTCGGTTACAGAATGTTTACATTTATAAACTGAGTTCCAAATGCTGAGAGTTTATATGTTACCATCATGGGGGCATCATCAGATTCAAATCTGGTACTTTCTTCCTTTAAAAACTTACTTTCCTTGCAGTTTTGAAAAGAACATATATGAAAGAAAATGTTTATGTCTCCTGGAAAACCATATTCCATCTCTTCATTATTTTGGAAATCACCCTAGAAATTTTTAGGTAATCATTTGTATGCAGTTTCGATGAACTGATAAGGAAATGAAGGGGGTTTTTGTTTGTTTTAAGTTTATGATATAAGCACTTTCCAATTTTGAAAAGGGGAAAGGAGGGAAAGATTTAATATTCTTGGGCTCCTACCAGATTCAGTTCTCCAATAACTATTATTCCTGACATTTTAGATTTGCTTTATCCTTCTCAGTATCACATTTAAAAAAGGGGGGGGGAGCACTTTTGGAGCAGGAGAGAACGTATGAGGTTCAGAGCATGGGCTCAGGTGATCCAAAACTAGAATCTGCCAACTTTTTCTGTAAAGAAATAGAGAATAAATGTCTTAGGGTCTGGCTTTGTTGCAATAAAACCTTTGCAGATATAGGGTCTCTGCATAGTAACTCAAAAGCATTCAGAAGAATATATAACCAAATGAGCATGGCTGTGGGAACTTTTTTGTAAATAAAACTCTATTTACAAAACAAACAAACAAAAAGACAGCCATTAAACCTGATTTGACCATTGGGTTGTAATTGCCAATTCCTAATTATATCTGTCTCTACCACTTTCTGGCTGGAGGTCTGGTTGGGTCTCCATTCATCTGTAAAATAGAGGTAACAGTTCAGAGGATAAAACAGGTCAGTGTATAAATTAGTCCATGTAAGGGTTCTATAAAGATTACCTCTCATCATTATTATTCTCTTCTTATAATAGGAGAGCAGTCTACCAAATCACACAATTAAGTGTACATTTGCCCTAGCCAGTTTAGCTCAGTGGATAGAGTGTCAGCCTATGGACCAAGGCCACATACTTTGGTTTCAGACTCCTCCCCAGCCCAGGCCTTGGTTGGGGCATGTGAAGAAGCAACCAATCTATGTGTCTCTCTCACACCAATGTTTCTGTCTTTCCATTTCTCTTCCACTCTCTCTAAAAATCAGTGGGAAACATAACACCAGATGAGGATTAAAGAAAGAAGCTTAAATTGGAGGGTGCCGGGCAGCCTCAGGAAGATCTCCATTGTCCGCAAATTGAACTTGGTCCTACTGTAGTCTTTGGCTCAAAAGGCCCTTTTTCTTCTTCTTAAGCAATTCCATTCGATAGAGAGTCCGGGGCGGGGGGGGGGGGGGCGGAGGGAGGAGAAAGAGGAGCAGAGTGGTTTGTGGGTGATCCACACAGGTTTGGGGACAAGAGTTACTCTGCCTCTAAATGTATGTTCTGCCCCCCATCTCAACTCCTTTTTAGAGGAAAACTCTGTCCCACAAGTTTGCCCATCTTGTCCTAAAGTTGGTTCTCTGCACAACATTGCTTACCTGAGCACCTGGCAAAACCAACCCTCATTTACCTGTTAGACAGATGGCAGAGGGCAAAGATCTGGAATGTTGCTTCCTTTTCATTTGGGACATTTTCCTCGTGTCTAATCCATGCCTTCATATTGTTTACACCTCTCATTTTCTCTGTTTTTCTAATCCCTCCTTTTTTCATTACATTTCTTCCTAAACCTCCCATCTCCCCTCTTTTTTTTTTTTAACCAGAAGGAGAGCTCTCCAGGCCTCAAGGTAATAGCAACTAAAGTTGTGACTCTCAGTGCCAAGTCCAGCAGCTGGTATGTTTTCAAGTCGCTGCCGTGTTCTCCTCCACCCCTCTGTACCCCAACACCCCATCATTTATTTTTATTTTTTTAAGATGAAATTCAGTCCTTTACTCAGAATATCACAACAAATAGATCTTTTTTTTAATTAAATCTTTATTGTTCAGATTATTATATTTGTTTTCCTTTTTTTCCCCTTCATAGCTCCCCTCCTCCAGCTCCCACCCCTCCTTCTAACCTTACCTCCCCCGCCATCGACCTCATCCATAGATGTATGATTTTTGTCCAGTCTCTCCCTGCACCCCCCTCACCCCTTTCCCCCTGAGAATTGTCAGTCCACTCTCTTTCTGTGCTCCTGATTCTATTATATTCACCAGTTTATTCTGTTCATCAAACTTTTAATTCACTTAATTTTTAGATTCACTTGTTGATAGATATGTGTTTGTTGTTCATAATTTTTTATCTTTTAACTTTTTCTTCTTCCTCTTCTTAAAGAGTACCTTTCAGCATTTCATATAATATTGGTTTGGAGTTGATGAAGTCCTTTAGCTTTTTCTCCTCTGTGAAGCTCTTTATCTGCCCTTCAATTCTGAATGATAGCTTTGCTGGGTAGAGTATTCTTGATTGTAGGTTCTTGCTATTCATCACTTTTAATATTTCTTGCCACGCCTGTTTGGCCTGCATATTTTCTGTTGACAAATCAGCTGACAGTCGTATGGGTGTTCCCTTGTAGGTAATGAACTGTTTTTCTCTTGCTGCTTTTAATATTCTCTCTTTGTCTTTTGCTCTTGGTATTTTAATGATGATGTGTGTTGGTGTGGTCCTCTTTGGATTCCTTTTATATGGGGTTCTATGTGCTTCCTGAACTTATAAGTCTATTTCTTTCACCAGATGTGGGAAGTTTTCAGTCATTATTTCTTCAAATAAGTTTTCAGTATCTTGCTTTCTCTCTTCTTCTGGCACCCCCACAATTCTGATGTTGGTACGCTTGAAGTTGTCCCAGAGGCTCCTTACATTATCTTCACATTTTTGGATTCTTTTCTCTTCTTGCTTTTCCAGTTGAGTGTTTTCTGCTTCTTTATATTTCAAATTTTTGACTTGATTCTTGCCTTCCTCTAGTCTGCTGTTAGGTCTTTGTATAATATTTTTTATTTCAGTCAGTGAATGTTTCATTTCTAGTTGGTCCTTTTTCATCTCTAGTTGGTCTTTTTTCATCTCCTCTTGGGTCTTGCTAAATTTATTCATCTTTTCTAGGATATTCTTGAAAAACCTTATAACTGTGGTTTTGAACTCTATATCCAGTCATTTGTTTTCCTCCATTTTTTTTTTTTTTGTGATCTCTTCCTTTGTCTCCACATTTTCACTATGCCTGGAGAACTTCTGTGTTGGATTCAGCCTTATGATACAAGACTTGCAAAACTGCAAAAGCCTCTCTATTGAGCTTGGAATGGGTGGAGTCTCAGGGCGTAACAGACCACCTTGCCTTCCAGTCGGCCCCGCCCTACATGGCCCCTGGGTCTCACGTGTCTCTCAGTAATCGCTGGAGCAGTCCCTGCGCACACTGGCAGTGCCTCTAGACCTCTGCTTTTCTGGCTCCCCTGACCTCTGGGACCATATGAGTCTGGGTCCCCAGGTTCTCACCCAAAACTGGGGTTTAGTAGGGTTAGAAGTGGCACAGTTGGGCTCTGTCTCCTGCTCACTAGTGAATGCCAGAGGCACAATCAGCAGTCTGTCTTCTTCAAGCAGTGCTGTGCACACCCCTTTCGCAGTTCCCCTAAATTTCCATGCACTTCTCCTTTTTCACAGTCCAAACTCCCCCTGTATGAGTTTTGGCCAGACCTGGAGTTCAGTGCTATAGGATAAGGGGTTCAGTGCAGTTGGGAGTCTCCCATCTTCCTCCTGACAGAGGAAGCCAGCCAGGCAATCTGGCACCCGCTCTCTCCATGCTTGCGTCTCTGTACCTCAGCTTTTTGCAGCTCCTCTGGGTCTACGTGAGCCCCTCTCTTTCCTTCTAGTTGTAGAATTTCCATTCAGCCAGCTTTCCTGTGGTTCTGGATGATCTCCATTCTGTCTTTTAGTTGTGCAAGGCAGCAGTTTAGGTGCTCACCTGTGCCGCCATCTTGGTCTCTCCCCACTCATCATTTTTAACTTGAGGATGGTGACTTCAGTTTTCCACTCTGAACATGGGCAGGGCCGGTTCCGTTGCATCTCTTCCTGAAGTAAATTTTTCAGTTAGCTTGCTCACTGCAAGACGCATGGCACTGCCTCCTCTCCAATGCTGTCCACCTTTCCAGGCAGAGCACAAATTCTGTAAACGCTGTGAGACAAAGAACAGAAAGGCCTCCCTCGCTGAGCAGAAAGATTCCTTCCTCTGCAGCATTTCACCAAGTTTCCAACTGCATAGGGAAACCAGGCTCTTCCCATAAGGGGGTCCCTCCCCAGCCACTTCCTCACAAAGACGCCTTGTTCCAAAGCCCCAGTGCCTTCACCGCTGCTCACACCAAAGCAGGGAGCAGCACCCAAGTTCTGTGGGAGCTGGGACTCTGAGCCTGAGATACAGAGTGCGCAGGAGGAATGGCTGGGCATGGAGCAAGCATCAGCAGGGTCCTGGTGCTGTGAAAGGACTCTGGCAGGGCTGACACTGAGTAGGGGTGGAGGGCGGAGATATGACCTTTTTTTTTTTTTCTTTTACATGAGTCTCTCACTCTAAAGCCGGATGAAGGAGTAAACCCTGGAGGAAAGGCATCTGTTCCTAAAGGCATCTGTTCTTAATGGGTTAATGCTCTGTTTAAACCTCGTTTTTTAGAAAAATAAATTCTATCAATGCTCCGATTAAAGTAGGTGTGAGGAAAGGAGTAGCTTTAGGAATGGGGTGAGTGTGTGAGTGAAGCTTCAAGGCTGGGCACAGACTAGATTTACAGCAGCGCCGCTCTCAGAAGCAGGCTCAGTGCAGTTCAATCCATCAAAAGGGGCAAGCCAGACACGCGAAAAAGCGCCATCCAAAGAAATGGTCTGCCATCATTTAAAATGCCAGTTTTCTCCAGTGTGACACTCACTGAGAGATCCACGTGAACGTGCCACACGAAACATACTTGGTCAGGACAAAGAGAGGTGTGAGGGCCTGATATACATATATGCCACCTATGTGTAGACAATGTCTAGATCAGTGGTTCTCAACCTTTTTTAATGCTGTGACCTTTTAATACAGTTCCTCATGTTGTGGTGACGCCCAATCTTAAAATTATTTTTGTTGCTACTTCATAACTGTAATTTTGCTATTGTTAATGAATCATAATGTAAATATCTGTGTTTTCTGATGGTCTTAGGCTTTACAGCAGTAGTTCTCAACTTGTGGATAGCGACCCACAGGTTGAAAACTGCTAGCAAGGTCACCTAAGACCATCGGAAAACAGATATTTACATTATGATTCATTAACAATAGCAAAATTACAGTTATGAAGTAGCAACAAAAATAATTTTAAGATTGGAGGTCACCACAACATGAGGAACTGTATTAAAAGGTCACAGCATTAAAAAAGGTTGAGAACCACTGGTCTAGATGATACACTAGATGCTAGCAATGCTTGTCTGGGGAGGGAGGAGCCTTCTGATTTGAATTCCTCCCCTCCACCTACCAGGAGCAGGCATTACATTTTTCTCGAGGACACAGCTAATTTAAAAAAAAATACATCCTGACAATTGCCCATGATAGATATTTTAAGTGGAAAAACACAACAATTGTGTAATAGTCTATAAATATGATTTCAGTGGTATATTCACCATTGTGTGTGTGTGTGCATATGTGCGTGCGCGCGCTTGCGCGCGTGCACACTGGGCAGGAGGGAGGAACCTCAGGCCAGCCTGCCCCTTCTCATGGTCTGGGACCCCTCTGGGGATGTCTGACTGCTGGCTTAGGCCTGACATCCCCTGAGGGGTCCTTAGCACTGCCGTAGAGACAGGAGAGACTCCCACCACCACCACTGCATTCACCAGCCATGAGCCCAGCTTCTGGCTGAACAGCACTCCCTCTGAGGGAGCACACTGACCACCAGGGGGCAGCTCCTGTGTTGGGCATCTGCTCCCTGGTGGTCAGTGCACATCATAGCAACTGGTCATTCCGCTGTTCCGTCTATTTGTATATTAGGATTTTGTTACATTTTTTCATGGTAGATACCCCCATTTATTTAGGAGGGTATTCTCTGATTTCTCTCAATAATGTTCTGTATCTTTAAAATATTGTTATTTAAGTAGAGCTGACATTCAATATTAGTTTAGTTTCAGGCTTATAGCACTTCAGTGTTAAATTTTAAGCACTGAAATGAGAAAATAAGAGAAGGAAATGGTCAAACACTGACCCACCATCCATGAGAAACGAGGGCGTGTCTTCCCAGGAAAATCAAACTGGCAAGAACCTTCAAGGTGAAATTCTGCCTTTGCCTCCTACCTGTGGGACATTCTGCATTATGAGGCACTGAGTTTTTCCACTTCCCCTCACAACTGTTGGCTAGAACTGCTCCCTTTGCTTTCCAAGGTGGCCCACTGGATGCCTTTGCTCCTGCCCTCGCCCTCAGGGAGATGGAAACACAGCATCCAGCCAAAGGCCAGGTTTGTGAGCCGGAGTCAGACCTGCATTTACTTCCCTGTCTCGTGCCCTTGGGTTGCACTGGGGTGACTCCATGAACAAAAGCGCGTTGCTCAGCAGTAAAGTCTTGAATCCTGTCTGCTGTTTGCTGCTATGTGGCCATCCTGTGAATAGTTCGTTGGAGTCCTGTGTGATCCATGGAAACACTCTCCCGTGTCAACTAGCTGCAGGAAGACCTCTGTTACATTTCCTTCCACCCTAGGCATGTGCAAAGAAAGGATGCAGAAAAAGACACTTGAAAGAGGAGGGTTAACAAAGTCCTTAAGTTCCAGCTTCCAGGAGCTCATACTGCCATTCACCTCCTGAAAAAAAACATGTTTTGCAAATGGGTATACATAGTCTCTTTCCTATGACTGATAAACACAAAGTCAAGTGGCAGCCTAACCATGGGGACATGTGCAGGAAGTTGACAGTTCAGCAGCTCCGAGTGTCTCTTCTGGGGCAGCATTTTCTGGCTTCCCTGAGGTTCGGCTTGAAACACATCAGGCTAGCTCCCCACCCCAGTCATTTGGCAACATTCATCCTTTAATTTATGACATTAGTTATTTTTATTTGGGAGGGAGGGGTCAGGTTGGGAAGCCAAATCCACGCAAATAAGGAATGTGACAGAACAACCTATTATTTGAAATTGGAAGGGGTGGGGTGGGGTCACACCCGTCCTCCTGGGAGGTGCTGAATTTCATGTTCTCGTGGGTCCCTTGAGAGTAGCATGGCTGTGCTTGCAGGTGTTCTGAAACATCACTTAGACTTCTCTACATTTACATGAAATCTGAAAAGAAAGGGGGATTTGGCAGTCTCTGAAGATGAAAACGAGATCTGCCAGCCATTGTCTGACCTCCCCAGTGCCTGATTGACTAGTAGAAAACGCATCTCCATGGGAACAGATAAATGCCTGCTTTTCACCAGCTCAGCCCATGGAGCCTCACCAACCTAGCACTTTATTTGGGCGGCTGTAAGCAGCCTCTCCCTTTTCATGTGCAGCCAAATTATCTGCCAGAATTTCATTTCAAGTCTGGAGAGAGAGAGAGAAAGAGAGAGATAGATAGATGAGAGAGAGAGAGAGAGAGAGAGAGAAAGTTTCTTCTCCCATTAACTCCTGCATGGAGTTAATTATTGTATTTTCATCTGGGAGGGTGGGGAAAAATACACACTGAGCTCAAATAGCACACAAAACAAGCTAGCATGGTGTGTCTGCTGTGGTCTGGCTGTTGGCAATTTGCTTACAATATGGTGGGGCTGCAGTATTGGGTAAAATGGGGTGAGGTGGGGGCGGGTAACAAAGGCATTACCTGGGATTGGCAGCTTGGATTGTTTGTTTATAGTTGTGTCCGGATTGGGCTGTGTAACCTTAGGCACATGGGCAGCAGCTCTGTTTTCATACTGTGATCTGAGCTGTGAATTGGAGGTGAAGGCAAGACTAAGAACAGTGGCTAAAGAGTCTTGGGCATCTGCCTACCATGCCCTCCCATCTCCAGAGAACCCACATCTGCCATCTTAGCTCCTGATCTCCCTCCGAGAGGCAGCAGAACTCAGAATAGCCTTCAGGAGATCGGACTTTCTTGGGATGATTCCAAACCCTCCTGCTTCTGTTCCTGGTGCAAAACACACAGGAAGCAGCATTTTCTGATGAGATTGCAACACTTCCAGGGCAGTGTCTGCAGCAGAGGGAAATAATTAATGAAAGGGGGGAGGGAAGTGGAGGGGAAATCGACATACACACACTTAATTAATTCAACACACAAGCTTGGAATCTTAGAAGGAAATGTCTTAGCCTGTTTGGTTCTAAAACTGGGCACAAGAATGTGTGCATGTTCTTTATTTTATTCGACTCCATTCACCCGGTCCTATTATCCTCTCCTTTGTCATTTAAGCTATTGGTTCTTTTGTCTCTCTCCTCTTTCTCAGCGCCTCCACCCACCCACCCAACAAGTCTGAGCAGGAAACGTTTAAAGACCGTGAACAGGGTCCAGGTAAAAGAAACCTGCGTGCAGCCCGTGTACAAGAATCTCCATTCCAACTTTTCCGGGGATGTGATCCCTAAGCATCCAAACCCAGTGGTCTTTATCTGGACCAGCTGCTGGTGATGTCGGAATGGAATGTGGCACGTCCAGTGTGTGAACACTGCCTCCATTGTATGCACACGGGCCGATGGAAGCCGGGATAATTGGCATGTAACCTTCCCTATGAATAGTGCAGACAGATATGTGAATTAGCTGCATCCCTCCAACATACTTCATGCATTAGCCCAGGGGCTTCCAGTTCTCCAAACAGCTCGGCCAACTTGACACCATAATTAGGCTTTAGGAACTTAATAATCAATAGATAATGGGAAGCTCTGGTTCTGAATACATGCCTCTGTGAATTATTGTAAGTCCAGGACTGAGCGTGGCCATCATTGATCAGTGTGCGCGCGCGTGTGTGTGTGTGTTGTGTGGCTGATGCGGAGTTTCTGAAGAAGACTGGCACATCAGAGGAATCTTTGTTTAGTTTCTATACTCATCAAGGTGTGTGAATAGCGGTGGACACTTGTCATGACCTGTTGACTATCTTGTAAAGGAATATACCCTGAATGAGGTATACTGAAACACTGAGTGAACTATTTAGATTTCTGAGTACTTAGTCTCACATCAATTCCTAAGACAAGAGGAAGCCTGTGGGCTGAGGGTGAAGAAAAGAAACTGCAGCCAGACTGCCTGGTGAATCCCGGCTCTCCCACATATCAGTTTGTGATCTGAGGCAACTCATTTAGCCTCTCCTGAGGCTCAGTGTTGCTATCTGAACAACAGGAAGAATAACAATTCCTATCCTGTTGGGACTCTGTAAGGAGTAAATAAGTTATATTTATAAAATGTTCAGAACAGGACAATATAAATAAGTACTTTTCCTTTTTTTCTTTGAATATATATAGATAGATAGATAGATAGATAGATAGATAGATATAGATATATATAGATATATGATTGATTTCAGAGAGGAAGGGAAAGGGAAAGAGAGATAGAAACATCAATAATGACAGAGAATTACTGATCAGCTGCTTTCTGCACTCTCCACACTGGGCATATGCCCTGACTGGGAATCCAACCATGAACTCCCAGTTCATAGGTCAATGTTCAACCACTGAGCAACACCAGAGAGGCTCCCTTTTTCTTTAACATGCACTAAAAGTGTTTGTTTGTTTTTTATTAAACTTGTTTTACTTTCTTTTTTTCTTTTGTTTTTCAATTGCAGTTGACATTCGGTATTATTAGCCTCAGGTATACAGCATAGTGCTTAGACATTTATATAATTTGTGTAGTAATCCCCCCCATAAGAGTAGTGCCTACCTGACACTGTACATATTAGGTGTACCAGTTTAATGTGGAATTTTTTCAATAGATGGAGTTACACATATGTTGATATATATGTGATTTCATATGTATGCTGTTTTGTTGTATTGATAGCAAGCTTCAAAACTTCATATGTCAAATTTGCTGAAGGTGTTAACATCATAGATATTTTTACACTTAAAAATGTGGAATTTCATGCCAAAAAAGAGCATTTGCAGGAAGTTTTAATTCATTACTTTATTTTGAAGAAAAAGTTATCATATACTTTGGGAAGCTTATGGTGAACATGCTCCATCTTGTGAACGCTGGTTTAAACACTTTTAAAGTGATGATTTTGATGTGAAAGACAAAGAATGTCCAGGTTAACTGAAAAAGTTTGAAGGCCAACAATTGCAAGCACTATTGGATGAAGATGCATGTCAAACTCAAAAACAACTTGCAGAATGATTAAACATTGCTCAGCAAACAATTTCCGACTATTTACAAGCATGGGAAAGATTTTAAAGGAGGAAAAATGGGTGCCACATTAACTGAATGAAAGACAAGTGTAAAACCGAAAAGTCATCAGTAAAATGTTGCTTCAATGGCACAAAAGAAAGTATTTTTTGTATCAAATTGTGACTGGTGATGAAAAGTGGATTTATTTTGAGAATCCCAAACACACAAAACCATCAACATCGACTGCAAGGTCAAATCGCTTCAGAAAGAAGACAATGCTCTGCGTTTGGTGGGATCAGGAAGGTGTAGTGTATTTTGAGTTTCTAAAACCAGGTGAAACCATTAGTACTGACCACTAGCAACAATAAATAATCAATTTGAACCACACTTTGATTGTGAAACAACTAGAATGGGCCAGAAGATTCAGCAAAGTAATTTTGCTACATGATAATGCACCATCACACACTTCAAAACTTGTGCAGAAGCTTTTGCAGACTTCAACTAGCTCCTGAAAAGGTTTGAAAACATGTACCCCAAAATCGAAAGGTTTTCATTAATGGAGAGGAATACTCATGATGCATTGTCTGTTTATAAACAAATCTATAGTGAAAAAGAGCCCTAGCTGGCTTGGCTCAGCAAAGAGAGTGTTGGCCTACAGATGGAAGGAGCCCAAGTTCGATTCCGGCCATTGGCACATGCACGGGTTGCAGGCTTAATCCCCAGTAGGGGGCATGCAGGAGGCAGCCAACCAGTGATTCTCTCATCATTGATGTTTCTATCTCTCTTCCCTTCTCCCTTCTTCTCTGAAATCAATAAAAAATTGATAGATAGATATATTTTTTAATATATTTTATTGATTTTTTACAGAGAGGAAGGGAGAGAGATAGAAAGTCAGAAACATCGATGAGAGAGAGACATCGATCAGCCGCTTCCTGCACGCCCTACAGTAGAGATGTGCCCACAAGCAAGGTACATGCCCCCAACCAGAATCGAACCTGGGACCTTTCAGTCTGCAGGCCGATGCTCTATCCACTGAGCCAAACTGGTGTTGGCAAGATATATTTTTAAAAAAATAAAGAAACCAACCGAACCACCATGGACATGTTTCTCAAGAGTGACACCTCCCTCCTCGGGAAGAGCCTCAGGCAGATCCTCCAGGATAAGGCAGTTTGTCTTTCAAGCTTTCTCCACATTTTCACTAACACTCTTTATTCCCATCACTTTTATTTATTTATTTACTTACTTACTTTCAATTTATTGATTTTACTTTATTTTTTTAATCCTCATCCGAGTATATTTTTCCATTGGTTTTTAGAGACAGTGCAAGAGAAGTGGAAAGACAAAGAAAAATATCAATGTGAGAGAAACACATCAATTGGTTGCCTCCTGCACACACCCCAACCAGGGCGGAGCCTGCAACTAAAGTACATGCCCTTGATTGGAATCAGACTGAGAACCCTTCAGTCCATAGGCCAACACTCTATCCACTGAGCCAAACCAGCTAGGGCTAATTTATTGATTTTAGAGAGAGGGGGAGAGAGAGATAAACATCGATGTGTTATTTCACTTATGCATTCATTGTTTGATTCTTATATGGGGACAATGCTCTAACCAACTGAACTGCCAGCCAGGGCTCCCATCATTTTTATTATATCCATCTTAACAAGTCTTATTTTTTTTTCTTTCCAATGCCTGACAGATTGTTTTACTTTTTTATGGTACAGCACCTCAGAAAAATGTACATATGCTCATAAAAACATTAGTCTATGCTTTACAAGCAGATAGAGCTGAGTAGTTCTAACTTAGTGTTATCTAGTTCACCACAGTCACCACTCATCCTGATTGCCTGAGACTTGGTCTACTTCAGTCATATCCTGACCTTGTTGGCCATCGAGTTAGTGAGTCAGGAACTGTCTCAGTCATCTTGGGATTCCCAGAACCTAGTACTCTGACAGACATATGATAACTAGTAAAAGTTTGTGGGTGGATTTCCATGGATTGTTCTAGTAATGAAAGGGAGGCCTGAAAAGTAAGGGGAGGGGAAGAAATGTCATCACCAAATATTCTTATCTACATCCTTATTTCAGATAAGTGAATGGTCACTTACCAGGTCAACAAAATAACAATAGTAACAATAATATTATTATTGTTTTACAGGGGAGGAAGCTGAGGCATAGAGAAAGAAACTACCAAGGTCTGTATTGGTCACCAGATCTGATGGATTCAGTCATAAATATGCTTTTTCATACTTAACATAGCCTTAATTTACTACCAAGTCTAGTATTTGTAAGCTGAGCTATGCATCTATTATCCTTATCAACATTATCAGAATTTTGGTTATGCAGCAAGTGGAGACCTGACTTCAACAGTGGCTGTCTCATAGAAGGACTCTTCCTCCCCTATAACAAGAAGTCCAGAGGTCAGCTAGCTACTGGTAATTTTGGTTCATTGGTTCAAGATCAAGGATGATGTTTCTGACATGTTCTGAGACTTGCCCTCTTGATCACAAAATGGCCACCTGAGCACCAGTAAATACTCCCATGTTCCGGCGGAAGAAAAGAGACAGGGAAAAGGCAAAGTAGCACCTGCTCGCTAGATAAGACCTCTTTACAGAGCATTTCCAGGCACCTCATTTATATGTTCTGCTTTCACTTCAAGAATCACCCTATTTACGAGAGACTAGGATACAGATATCTCTATAACAGGACATTGCTGGAGGCTCTGCTCTTAAAGGAGAGGAGAGAGTGGGTGGTGGAGAGGTAATGATAGCCTCTGCCACACTTCGAGTATCTGTTTATATCTATCTATTCATAGCTCTATCTTTAAACATTTATGCTTTACACCAGGGATTGACAAGCTAGGCCCACTTTTGTAAGTAAACCTTTGTTGGCAAGCAGCTATGCTCATTTGTTCTCCAATGGTTTGTGGCTTCTTTCACACCACCAGGGCAGACTCCAGCAGTTGCAACAGAGACCAACTGGCCCACAAAGCCCCAAATAGTTAATACCAGGCCTTTTCCAGAAAACGTTTGCCAACCATTTGTACAATCTCTATTTTGATCTTTGGAAAAACACATTGTACCTCGCAGTGACTCATTTGCTGAGATTCAAAGAGACACAGATCTAAGCAGTGAGGCGATGAGCAGTCCTGTCATGATCTCAGGGTCTTTGTCATCCCTGCCAGAGCTGCAATTAACAAACGCCATTCAAGGAACATCAGAGATCGAAGAGGCATTTCCATGGGCATCCGATGCAAGGTCTGAGCAATCCGATGTTATCTTTCAGCAGCTCTCATGACAATGGCCAACAATATCACTACATAATAAACATACTTCTCGCCTCCAGATGCCTACAACGTTCCAGGAGACTCACCCACCAGAACAATCTAAAATTATCCAGCTTTGTACACTATGGAAATAGTCTCATTCAAAGGCAACTTCCTATTTGCTGAGATAATTACAAGTTTGGTTAATGCAAATTAATGGAGAAAGAATTTCTGTGATGAATTAATAAGTCTATGATTAAAAATATTGGTGAAAGAATATTTTTAGCAAATCTCTATAGATTGAGACAAATAAATAATAGGCATATACCTATAGGCACATAAAAATATGAGTGGGGAAAACACCTCTGCATGCCATTCTTTCATTCAGTTCCAGGTACAGGGCAGATGTAATTTTTGCAACAATTTGCACCTGAATAACTCCCATAATTCAAAACATTTCTCTTTGCCAACTAATTGAGATTGGGGTGGCTACGCCATTTTCACTTTATAGTTCACTCAGCCTGCTCGCTCCAAAATTGTGATTCTTGACAAATTTGTGATTTGAGGGGAAATTCACAGCCTATGAAATTTTGTCAGACATTTTTAATATCTTATCATTGCCTGTGATTCAGATTTCCATAATGTCTATCACACTGTATTTCCTTTGAATCTATGAATTCCAGAAAAACAGAAGATACAAATATCAGTCTGAAATGCTTTGGGGATCAAACTACCTGTCCATGTATCACAGGATTTCTCAAAGTGGCACTTCGACATGTGGGGTTAGAGAAGGCATTGCTGTGGGACTGACCTGGGCATTGTAGGGTGTTTAGCAGTATTTATGGCCTCTACCACTAGGCACCCCACACCAAGCTGTGATGACTATTGTCTCCAGACACTGCCAGATGTATCCCGGAGGCAAAGCCACCCTTCGCTGAGAATCACTGCTAGAGTATAAAACGTTTGTTTTGGACACAGATCCAGATCCTCTACTGCATGCCAGCTGTGGGAACTTGGAATTATTTCACCCCTGCAGGCCTCAGTTTCCTTTCTGGAACTGAGTAACAGTATGTAGTAACAGTTTTATCTCAGAAGGTCATTGTAGAATTAAACTTGATAATACATGTAAAACAATACATTCTCAAAACCTGGCAAGTATCATACTATTCTTGTCAATTATTAATTGTCTGCATGTCTTTTGGAGCAGAGCCCCTCTCTAAGCTTTGTGCATAGACATGAGGACAACAGACAAGTACCTCTCCATATAAAAGCTCCTGAGCTGATTACATAAAGTCTCTCCAAGTGAAATGAAAAATTGGATTTCACAAGCCATGGGAAAGATTTTTTTTAAAACAAGAAATAAATGTTTATTAAGGAATGTTACTGTGGTTATGTGGTTACTTGAGCAACAGCCAATAGATACAACATTGAACCGTTAATCATGAGAGAGTTCTCCCATTTCTTTTTTTAAAATAATGTTTTTATTGATTTGGGAGAGAGAGGGGGAGAGAAAAACACATTGATGTGAGAGAGAAACATAGATTGGTTGCCTCCCATACACACCCCAACTGGGTTCGAACCTGAAACCTGGGTGTGTGCCCTGATCGGGAATCAAACCGGCAACCTTTTGGTGCACACGACAATGCCCTACCAACTGAGCCACACTGTCCAGGACCTAGTGTTCCCATTTTAATAAATGCTTCCTACCAGCCTTACAATCTCCTGCCCTTTGTATTCTTTTTTTATTGAATTTATTGGGGTGACATTGATTCATAAGATTATGTACATTTTAGGTGTACAGTTCTATGATACATCATCTGTATATTGTTGCATGTTCACTTGGGATGCCAAGTCAAGTTGAAAGGATTTTTAAGAACATTTTAAAAAGCAAACAAGTCCACTTCTCTCATTGACAGACAGAAGGAAAGTGAAATGAAGCATTTCTCTTCAAGGCCAGTTCAGCCAACCTTCTTTGGGAAGCCACTATCTTAAAAGTTGCCATTCCCAGTGGCAGAGGGAAAGAGAGTCACACAGTCCATCCTGGAAGTGATAGTTCTTTGCCAGAACTAGCTGTGCGGCCTCACCCAGCCAGTAGAGGTCAATGAGCTGAGAGATGCTATTTGGGAAATGGCACAGAGAGCAGAAATGGTTTTGCTGGGGCTGGTTCAGCAATCTTATGGGCAGGTGTCTCATGGCCCTAGCTTGCTACCCCAACTCTAAACACCATGTCTTCCCTCAGCAACACCCAAAGGTATTCCAAAAGGTGTTCACTCCAGTAAGTGACTTTTTTCCAGGAATTCCCTGTCCTCAAATTTCTCACCAGCCAGAGTTGGGTCTATAGGCAGGGAATGCTGGGGAAGCAATTGTTGGGAGAGTGCAGCTGCTGGAGGAGGGGGGAGGGTGTTTTTCAGTCAGCCTGGAAACAGCAGCAGAGATAGCCATGGGTAGACCCACGGTCTGCATCCTTCTGGTGTCATTGCTCTAGTCATGCAGAGTTTGTTGCAGGAATTACAAAAGTCTCAGTTACTTTAAGCAGCAAGGAATTACATGCAAAGAAATGGAGGCTGACAGAATGTTTCCAGGGCTTCAGAATTCACCTGCGAGAGGACTGCTGCCACTGCCAAAAAGAGGGCTGTGGCCAATGGGACTAATATTGGAATTGTCGAGTTCAAAGACACTGTCATCAATGCTGCTACTAGGCCTCCACAAAGTTAATGGCTAGGTTCTGAAAGATTGAGCTGAACCCATGCTGCCCCAGCTGCCTCTCCGAGTACAGGAAGATGAAAACAGATGAGTCTCCTCCTTGCTCATCAGACAAATATGACCAAAGTGGCAGGAAGTTGCCTTTACCTAATTGCCACTTTCCAGATCTTGGTGTATCTGGTAGACTCTATTTTGCATTGGGCATGCTAACTGCAAGGGAGTCTGGGAAATGTAGTTTTTAATTCTTATATGTAAGTCTTTAGTCCACTTTAATTTGAATTTTGTGCATGGTGACAAATACATTCGTGTTTCATTCTTTTGCTTGAGGCTTTCTAATTTTCCCAGCACCATTAATTAAAGAGGCTTTCTTTTATCCATTGGATGTGTTTTGATTCCTTTGTCAAAATTACTTGCCCATATCCCTGTGGATTTATTTCCAGGATCTCAGTTTTGTTTCATTGTTTTGTATGTCTGTTTTTCTGCCAATTCCATATTGTTTTGATTATTGTTAATAATAATAATAATGATGTTTCTTGATAGATCATGAGAGACAGTCTAAACAGTAGTTTTCTCTTTTTTCCCCATTGGCATTTTTATATTAAAATAATTTGAGGTTTACAAAAGGGTTGCAGAGATATCACCAAAAGTAGCCTTCAGCCAATGTCCTCTATTATTAACATCCATTTATCAAAATAAAGATGTTTGACATTGGGACTGTTCACCAGACTGCAGACACTATTCTGATTTCACAACTTTTCCACGAGAGTCTTTTTTGTTCCAGAAGACAATTCAGGATGTTGCCCTTAGTCTTCTCATTGCCAACAAGCAACAGTTTTACCATTGGCTCCCTTTTCAGCCAACAAGAAGAGTTGGAGGGAAAGGAAGTGTTAGTGTTGAAGCAGCCAGGACATTGGTCCCTGCCTCAGCACTGCAACCGGGTCTGGGACAACTGCTCTGCTGTTCCTTTGGGGGCCAGGGGCCTTCCAGAGCTCTCAGCACAGCTGGGAACTTAGCCACTTTAGGTCCCAATTTCCACAAAGCTCTTCAGAGATGCCTTCTATGTCCAGGTACTGACAGGTATCAATCTCTTCTCAGGATGTTTTTAAATGCAGAATCTATACATATATAAGCCTAAACGACCGTTATGACGAAACAAACAGAAAGACCAGAATGGAGAGAAACCAAGATGATGGCATAGGTAAACACCTGAAATTGCTGCCTCGCACAATAACTTCAAAACCACTAGTCCTAACCGGTTTGGCTTAGTGGATAGAACATTGGCCTGTGAACTGAAGGGTCCCAGGTTCGATTTCAGTCAAGGGCATGTACCTTGGTTGCGGGCACATCCCCAGTGGAGGAGGTGCAAGAGGCAACTGATCAATGTTTCTCTCTCACTGATGTTTCTAATTCTCTATCCCTCTCCCTTCCTCTTTGTAAAAATCAATAAAATATATTTTTTTAAAAAAACTACAACTAAAAGACAAAATGGACATCATCCAGAACCATAGGAAGGCTGGCTAAGTGAGAATTCTACAATTAGAGCTGGAGAAACCAAGATGGCAGCATAGGTGAATACCTAAACTGCTGCTTCGCACAACAATTTTAAAATTACAACTAAAAGACAGAATGGACACCATCCAGAACCACAGGAAAGCTGGCTGAGTGGAAATTCTACAACTAGAAGGAAAGAGAGGAACCCATGAAGACTCAGAAAAGATGTAAAAAGCTGAGGTACGGAGACACACTCGTGGAGAGGATGGGCGGCAAAGGGTATGGCTGGCTTCCTCTAGCGGGAGGGAGACAGAAAATCCCAACTGCACTAAACCCCAATTCTGACTGCACTAAACCCAAGTTCTGGGGTGAGACTCATACGAGGGAGTCTGGACTGTTGTGAAAAGGAAAGAGTGCAGGGAAACTTAGGAGAGCCGTGAAAGACAGAGGTCTGCTGATTGTACCGCTAGCTTTCTCCAGTGGGAGGAAGACAGAACCTTCCAACAGCACTGAAATCCAGGTCTGACTGCACTGAGTCCCAGTTTCAGGCAAGACCCTGGGGACTCAGATTCATACGGGTCGCTAGAGTGCACAGAAACTTAGGGAGCCAGAAAGGCAGAGATCTGGAGGCTTGTGTGCAGGCACACAGAGAGGCTTCAGTGATTACCCAGAGGCACTGAAACCCAGGGACTGCAGTGTAGGGCAGGGCTGACAGGAAACCAGGCTATCTGCTCAGCCCTGAGACTCCACCACATCCAAGCCCAGCACAGAGGCTGTTGCAATCTTGCAAGTCTTAAGACTGAGTCCAGCATAGAAGTTCTCCAGGCACAGACACAGCTGATCCTCACAAACAATTGGCTTGCAGGTCAATTCCCCCTAGTGATACCAACAACAATCAAGAATTAACTACAAGACTGTACACACAGTCCACAAAGGGGTACACCAAGAATGTCCACCTTAGGTAACTGGGGAGGCAGGACTACTGGGCCTTTTAGGACACCTAGCACACAAAGCTACTCTACCAACTCAGGGAAGCAGCAAAATATGCAGAGACAAAAGAACAGTTCACAAACAAAAGAAATGGAGGAAAACAAACGATTGAATACAGAGTTCAAAACCACGGTTATAAGGTTTTTTAAGAATTTTCTAGAAAAAAATGGGTAAATTTAGCAAGACCCAAGAGGAGATGAAAAAGGACCAACTAGAAATTAAACATACACTGACTGAAATAAAAAAATATTACTTACAGATCTAACAGCAGACTAGAGAAACACAAGAATCAAGTCAAAGATTTGAAATACAAAGAAGCATAAAATACTCAACTGGAAAAGCAAGAAGAAAAAAGAATCCAAAAAATGTGAAGATAGTGTAAGAAGCCTCTGGGGCAACTTCAAGCATACCAAGATCAGAATTATGGGGGTGCCAGAAGAAGAGAGAGAGAAAGATACTGGAAACCTATTTGAAGAAATAATGACTGAAAACTTCCCACATAGGTGAAAGAAATAGATTTACAAGTCCAGGAAGCACACAGAACCCCAAACAAAAGGAATCCAAAGAGGACCACACCAAGACACATTATAATTAAAATGCCAAGAGCAAAAGACAAAGAGAGAATATTAAAAGCAGCAAGAGAAAAACAGTTCATTACCTACAAGAGAGGACCCATTCGATTGTCAGCTGATTTCTCAACAGAAACTATGCAGGCCAGACAGGAGTGGCAAGAAATATTCAAAGTGATGGCTAGCAAGAACCTACAACCAAGAATACTCTACCCAGCAAAGCTATCATTCAGAATTAAAGGGCAGATAAAGAGCTTCAGGGATAAGAAAAAGCTAAAGGAGTTCATTAACACCAAACCAGTATTATATGAAATGCTGAAAAGTACTCTTCAAGAAGAGGAAGAAGAAAAAGGTAAAGATAAAAAATTATGAACAACAAATACATATCTATCAACAAGTGAATTAAAAGTTTGATGAACAGAACACACTGGTGAATATAATAGAATCAGGAGCACAGTAAGGGAGTGGACTGATAATTCTCAGGGGGAAAAGGGGTAAGGGGTGTGCAGGGAGAGACAGGACAAAAATCATACACTTATGGATGAAGTCAATGGGAGGGAGGTAAGGGTAGAGGGAGGAATGGGAATCGGGTGGAGAGGAGCTATGGAAGGGAAAAAAGAGAAACAAATGTAATAATCTGAATAATAAAGATTTAATTAGAAAAAAAGTTAATTAAAATTTAATCTTAACCCAAAAAAATAAGGACCAATTAGAAATTAAGCATACACTGACTGAAATAGAAAATAATATACAGAGATCCAACAGCAGACTAGAGGATCACAACAATCAAGTCAAAAATTTGAAATACAAAGAAGCAAAAAACACCCAACCAGAAAAGAAAAAAGAATCCAGAAATATGAAGATAGTGTAAGGAGCCTCTGGGACAACTGCAAGTGTACCAACATCCGGATTATGGGGGTACCAGAAGAAGAGAGAGAGAACAAGATACTGAAAACCTATTTGAAGAAATAATGACTGAAAACTTCCCACACCTGGTAAAAGAAATAGACCTACAAGTTAGGAAGCACGGAGAACCTCAAACAAAAGGAATCCAAAGAGGACCACACCAAGAGACATCATAATTAAAATGCCAAGAGCAAGCCGAAACTGGTTTGGCTCAGTGGATAGAGCATCATCCTGCAGACTGAAAGGTCCCAGGTTCGATTCCGGTCAAGGGCATGTACCTTGGTTGTGGGCACATCTCCAGTGTGGGGCATGCAGGAGGCAGCTGATCGATGTCTTTCTCTCATCTATGTTTCTAACTCTCTATCCTTATCCCTTCCTCTCTGTAAGAAATCAATAAAATACATTTAAAAAAAAAAAATAAATAAATAAATAAATAAATAAATAAATAAATAAATAAAATGCCAAGAGCAAAAGATAAAGAGAGGATCTTAAAAGCAGCAAGAAAAAAACAGTTATCTACAAGGGAGCACTCATATGATTGTCAGCAGATTTCTCAACAGAAACTATGCAGGACAGATGGGAGTGGCAAAATATTCAAAGTGATGAATAGCAAGAACCTACAACCAAGAATACTCTATCCAACAAAGCTATTATTCAGAATTAAAGGTCAGATAAAGAGCTTGACAGATAAGAAAAAGCCAAAGGAGTTCATCATTGCCAAACCAGTATTATATGAAATGCTAAAAGGTATTTTTTAAGAGGAAGCAGAAGAAAAAGGTAAAGGTAAAAATTATGAACAACAAATACGTATCTATCAACAAGTGAATCTAAAAATCAAGTGAATAAAAAATCTGATGAACAGAATAAACTGGTGAATATAATAGAACCAGGGGCATAGAAAGAGATTGGACTGACAATTCTGGAGGGGAAAGGGGTGTGAATGCAGAAAGAGACTGGACAAATATGGTACACCTATGGATGAGGACAGTGGGGTTGGGGGGAAGGGCAGAGGGTGGGGTGGGAACCAGGTGGAGGGGAGCTATTTGGGAAAAAGCAGGGAACTATTGTATTAATCTAAACAATAAATATTTATTAAAATAAAAATTAAAAAAGACCAGAATGACCGCTATGACATGATTAGCTATGACACACACTGACCCCAAGGGGGGAGGCACTCAACACAGGAGCTACCTTCTGGTGGTCAGTGAGTTCAAACAGCCAACCTCCCACAAATCCTTTTCCCCCCCAGTAGGCCTCCCTGATAAGCCTTGATCACCGGCTAAGCCAAGGGACTCCACCTGTGCATAAATTCGTGCACTGGGCCTATGACAAATGTGTAGTTTATGACAAATGATACAATGAAGATATAGAGAAAAATTTATAAGAATACAGATGTTGTTTTAGCCCTATTTAAGTTCCCAGGTATCCTAAATCTGTTCTTAGGGAGGAGTCTATGAATCCCCAAGTTAAGAATCTCTACGCTAAATTAATCATTTCATTTTTTCACAGTGCATATACCTCACAAAGTATCTTATTTGCAGTAAACCTTGAGAGAGGAACTAGTCAGGGAGCAGGTGGATGGGTGGTTCCTTTCTAACTAGTAGGAATGCTACCAAATAATATGTTTATAAATTGGTAAAGGGCATTCATGTGTCCCCTTTGACCTCTGACAAAACAAGTGGCTGGGTGCTGTGCCCTTTCACCCACTTCCCTTGCCAGCTGCTCTGAGGACCTCTGCTCCTCTGAGTGCCTGCAGGAGGCAGGGTTGTTTCTCTGCTGGCTGCAGTTGGTGTGGGCAGAGCCTCTGAGAATCTGTGTGCAATCTCGGAAGCAGAAAAGAGACACAGAGAAAGAAGTTCCACAAATGCTTAACATGGGGAATAAAGCATGCAGTCAGCCGAGCTTCGAATACCAGGAGGCAGACGATAAGCTCGGTTTATTTTGACACCAGACTAACGCGTGCCATGCACTGTCCTCGCTGAAGCTGCTCACCTCTGTTAGCAAATGTGAGTCAGAGTTGGCTCCAGATCATGGGGATCACAGCTGTGTGTCAGGGAAGGGCATGGCCAGGAGTCAGCGACTTGCCACCTGGGTTGTTCTGAGATGCTTAATGACTCGAAAGCTTGGCTCAGGCCACTGGCTGCAGATGTGCCCGTCCTGGGTTTTGTCCTGATGACTCTGGGGCGAGGCTGCCTGCTTTTTCTCCTGCCTCATAGACATGTTTCCTACACTAGGTTGTGCCCCCAGCTGTGGAGAGGGGAGTAAAGCAGCCAGTTATGTAACCATTCAACAAGTTTTTATTGAGCACCTACTTTACGCCAGACACTGTTCTAAACACAGGAATAGAGCCAAGGCCTATCCCTGCTTTACTAGAACTTACATGGTAGCCCCTGGAGACAGTTAATAAATAGATTGATATATAAGAGATAAGATGATATAACTCTTATGAGAAAAATAAAGTGGAATGAAGATTGGAGAGGGATAGAGGGGGGGCATTTATTTATTTATTTACTTACTTACTTTAAAATAATTCTTTATTGTTGAAAGTATTACATAAGTCCCCTTTTTTCCCTGGTGACCCCCTCCAGCCCGTCCCCATCACCCCTCTCCCTGCCCCAGGCCTTCAGCACCCTCCCCCATCTTTCCTCTGAGATTCCACACCCAGTTCCATGCTTCCATGCCTCTGGGTCCATTCCATTCATCTGTTTATCTTGCTACGTGGATTCAACATATGAGTGAGATCATGTGATACTTGTCTTTCTCTGACTGACTTATTTCACTTAGTATGATACTCTCCAGGTCTAGAGGGGGGCTCTTTTAGATGGAAAAGACAGGAAAGATCCCCAGAAGAAAGGAGGTTTGAAGTTATTCTAGAACATAAATCCCCAATGTTTTGGGTGAGAATGGAGCTCAGGACACTCACTGTAAAAGGAGAGGTAGCTGCCCAGGCCCGTGTGGCTCAGTTACTTGGGCATCATCACGTGCACTGAGAGATTGCCCATTTGATTCCCAGTCAGGGCACATTCCTGGGTTGTGGGCTTGATTCCCAATATGCAGGAGGCAGCCAATTGATGTTAAACTCTCACATCGATATTTCTCACTCTCTCTCCCTTCCTCTCTTGCTAAAAGTCAATAAACTATTCTTTTAAAAAAAAAAAAAGAAAGGGGAAGTAGCTCAAACAGATATTTATACACCTGTTGTAACAGAGAGAAATGCTCAACCTCTCCGATTTCCTCTTGCTCAAGCCTATTGTGTTCTTGCATATAGACATGTTCATTATTACAGGAATTCTGCTGGCAGCCTGAATTATTACAAAAACAGCCTCTTGATGCACAGCACCTCTCCTAAGGAGATAGGGGAAATGTGTACAAAAATAATGATTGTTTATCAAAGATTTGTAGTAGCCTCAAGGCCAGATTTAGATCAGCTCAGATCAGTGGACCTGGAACAAGGATATTTAGAGATTTCGAGGTCTCTCTCAGAGTCCTGCTGGTGCCCAGATGTCTGAAGTTGTCAATCACCTCTTGCCCCTCCCATTTTCTATTTCCTTGACATAAAAGAAACCTGAAATTTCTCCTTTCAAACGATGGATTTGAGAAACAGCCATGGCTATCATCTTCTTGGTTGGTTCCTTCTAAATCCATAAATCTTTCCTTATTCCAGACGCTGACATTTTTTATTTGTTTGTTTGTTTTGTTTTGGGGGAAAGACTGACGTTTTGAGTCTTGGCCTTTTGAAGTATCAGGCACACAAACTTTGTACTGGTAACACCATGCGCATAGCAGCATTTAGCCAAAAGATATAAAGAAGCCAAAAGTCCTTCAACAGATGGCGGAAAAGCAAAGTGTGGTCTTCCCATACAATAGAATATTATTCCACCTTAAAAAGGAATGAAGTTCTGAAGTATGCGATATAAATGAACCTTGAATCCTGACTAACTAAAATAAACCAGACAGAAAAAGAGGACAGATCTTGTATGGTCCCATTTATATAAGGTACTTAAAACACTCAAATCCATGGAGACAGACGGTAGAATGGTAACTGCCAAGGAATGGAGGGGAGAATTGGGGAGTTGGTGTTTAATGAGGACAGCATTTCAGTCCGGGATAATGAAAAGTTCTGGACATGGACGATGATGATAGTTGTGCAACAATGCGAACAATACACAAAGTGGCTAGAAAAGCATGTTTTATGTTATGTATAGTTAGCCACAATTTCAAAAATTAGCTGATGGGGAAAAAAGTGGGTGGATGAGGGGAGGAAGGCAGTGACAGAAACACTCTTATTGAGTGAAGCTTACTGTGGGCCAGCAGCCTTCGACGCATGTTATGGAATTTAATCTTTACAACATTCTTAAACATTAGATAGGACCCCAACTTACAGGTGAACAAACACCACTCCAAACCACTAAGTGCCTTTTTCAATGGTGAGTAACAGAGCTGTGATTCAACCCACACCCTCCCTCTCTACCCACACTATTAGCCTGCACCTTAGCCCGCAGGACAGCGCCTCCTCGTTTGCTTAAGCCCTTTGCAAAAACCACCATTTCTTATGCAACTTTCCAGACAGTTGGCTACTAAATAAATCCATAATGGTAGTGGGCTTAAAGGCAGCTCAATGGTATAGAATGAACTCATGAAAAAGATGAGTCCATTCGAATTTTGAAAGCCCAATTCTAACCCTTTTAGTTTTTTGGTTTGTTTGTTTTTTAATATGTTTTTTATTGATTTTCTAAAAAGAGGAAGGGCGAGGAATAGAGAGACAGAAACATGGATCAGAGAGAAACATCGATGGGCTGGCTCTTGCACACCCACTACTGGGGATCGAGCCCACAATCTGGGCATGTGCCCTGATTGGGATTCAAACCCAAACTTCTTGGTTCATGAGTTGACACTCAACTGCTGAGCTATACCATCTGGGCATACTGTTTTAGTTTTGACAACTATCATGTTACTCATTTCCCAAACAAATCCAGTTTTTCTGGGCACTGGAGAGTTAAAGAGATAAGCTGATCTAAAAGAATAAGCAGAGAAATCAATAGCACCAATTCTGTGTCAAAATGCTACATTAATGCTGTCTAGAGATTTGCTAGTATGATATGGAAGCCAAAGGATCCCAGAGAGTAAGATCTTTTATTTTTATTTTCACTTTTTTTTTTGTACTAAGAAATCAGAAAGTTCTTTCTTAAACTCAAACTAAAAGAACTAACAAGACTTCTTAACTTGAAAATTCTGACAATTTCACTTCCCCACCCACCTTCCTTCCTATTGGTCAGTTTCCTGGGAAACATCCACATTTTGAGATCCAAAATACCAATTACATGTCATTGGAATGACATCAACATGACAAGAACATTCTGTTAAGATAACTCCAAGCCTGAAAGTATTTGTGACAATTATTTTTATGTGGGATTAATTCCACAGTGGGGAAGCACTAATAAGAGTTTTGTTAACCAAAAACATATTTGATTTCTCAGGATGCTTATCTTCTGAATCCGTACAGGGGATGAGCTTTAAGATTAACTTTGGAACAATTTAAGTAAATTCTGTTACTCAGAAAGAATTAGCAGAGCCTCTGGGATTTAGTGATGGAGACGGAGATAATGGGTGTAGCAAAAACTCATTTGTAACTTCCTTCAAGAAAGAAGAATGAGATGAGGTTGTTGCAAGAGATTTAGGTTATAAGGTCTTGAGTCAAGGAGTGTGTGGTGTCTTAGGACCCCATATCCTGGCTTTGGAGAGCTGATCTGAATATATCTTCCAACTCTCCCTTTAGTAACATCACATTAGAAGTTTGAAATCAGGCATTGTGGGCACATTTACAACATGGAATGGGCAAACACAGTCAAGGTTTCCCCACCACCACCCCCAGAGCTGCCTACCAGCATGCCAGTTTCTGCTTACCCCTGAGATCCTGAACTAACCTGTTTCTGATCCATGATCGAAAATGATGTTACTGTCACCTATGATACAAGGTGGAGTTTTTTCTATTGTATTAAAAATACACCAATAGGTAAGTGAAATAAACCAGTCTGAGAAAGATAAATATCACATGATCTCACTCATTTAGGGAATATAAATACACCAGGGAAAGTCCAAAGACAGAGAAACATCAAACCTCAAAGGGAAGGTAGGGGAGGGTGGGGATAACGGAGAGACATCAACCAAAGGACTTGTATGCATGCATATAAGCCTAACCAATGGACACAGACAACAGGGGGGTGAGGGCATGAGTGGTGGGGCTTAGGGGAGAGCGGGTAATGGGGGAATAAGGACACATATGTAACACCTTAATCAATAAAGACATTTTTTTTTAAATACACCAATAGAGTTCAGCTGATGTGGCTCAGTGGTTGAGCAATCAACCTATGAACCAAGAGGTCACAGTTCGATTCCCAGTCAGAATACATACCTGGGTTGCGGGCTCAATCCCCAATGGGGAGTGTGCAGGAGGCAGCAAATCAATGATTCCCTCTCATCATTGATGTTTCTATTTCTCTCTCTCCCTCTTCTTTCCTTTCTGAAATCAATAAAAATATTTTTTTAACAATACACCAATCAGTGTTCCTGCCCCATTAACTTGCTTAGGAAGGGGAATTTGTAAAAGAGATCATTTCTAGTTCTGGTAAGAACCCATCTGTGGGCCCTAGGATTAAATATCACGCAAGCACTCTTGCAGCTGACCAAGTCAAACTGGGAAGAAAATCTCACCACAACTGAGAGGTTAGAGAAAAATCAGCAATTGCTTCTCAGAACTGGTTGAGGGGAGTTTTCCATTTGAGAACGTAGATACAGCAGAACAGAGTGTAAAGAGGGGGGTGGACTTTTTTTTTTTTTTCCCCTGAGGAATAGGTGTTGGCCACATGCTCTGGTTCCATGGACTGAGAGGACATTTTGCTCTGTTGGTAAATAGAATATTTAAAATTCCTGGAATATTTTTAATTTCCTAAAGAATTTTATCCTCAGCAGCTTATGCCTCTGTGGCTGAGTTTCAATCTTAGGGAAGTCACATAGATGATAAAATCAAATGTTGCATATTTAAGACAGTTAGGAATTTACCTACTTATAAAGTGAAGTCTTGTGAGAATCGTTGATTTTCTAATTGTAATCTAGCCAGGAATTTGAAATTCAAGGAAACATAGAGATGTATTAACGCAGCCTGCCTAATATTCATCTTGGTGTAATTGTATTCAGTTATTCATATGTATCTTCAAACATGAAAACATAGATATACTTGGGAAAAGAGACTTATTTGGCCTGTTTATCAGGCATAGTTTAAGAAAAACATTTCAAATTCTAGAGAAATTTATCAAATTCTTGAGAAATTTATCAGGACTTCTGAAGAAAAGACTTGCCTTGAGAGAAAATCTCGGTCTCTCTTTCTGAATTTTCACTGGCAGAATACAGATGGGATACCTGGTAGAAAGGGTAAATGTGATCAATGCTGGACACATAGCCTGAGTCGGGCTGTCATTTCTTTATCTTTGTCTACTGTTTTTCCTCCCTTTTGGAAAGATGCTTGTTCCTCAAAAAGTGAAACATAGAATTACCATATGACCCAGCAATTCCATTTCTAGGTGGAACCCCCGCTAAATTAACTCAAACAGGAACTCAAACAGAAATCTGCACACCCATGTTCACTGCAGCCAGAAAAAGTGAAAACATCCATGTGCATGCAGATGAGTGGATAAACAAAGTGTGTCTGTACACACAATGGAACATCACTCAGCCTGCCAAAGGAATGGGATTCTGACACCTGTGGTAACATGGATGAACCCTGAAAACATCATGTTAAGTGAAAGAAGCCAGACACAGAAGGACAAATATGGTGTGATTGCACTTAGAGGAAATGTCTAGAACAGTCAAATTTACAGAAACAGAAAGTGGAACAGAAGTTACCAGGAGTTGTGGGAATGAGGAGTCATTGCTTAATGGGTACAGAGTTTCTCTTTGGGGTGATGAAAAATTTTGGAAATAGAATAGTGATGGTTGCACAACTTTGTGAATATAATTAATGTGACAGAACTGCCCACTTTAAAATAGTTCAAATGGCTAATTTTATGTTGCATATTTTTTTCATAAAAAAATAATATACAATTTAAAAGAGACTATAAAACATTGCTTCTGCTATAATTCTGTGTAAAAGCACTGGTGGTGCTCATAAGGTTGACGTATTTTATCTTGCTTCCTCTGACCTTTGTTTCTGTAAATCTCAAAATTTAACTAACCTCATTCCTATGGTGATTCTCGATGTTTAAGAAAGAGGAACTAAGCAATCAGGCCTTTTCTAGAAGCCAGGGGCATTGCATATATTATATCCTTTCATCACATGTAATGCATCAGGAAAGGGAGGATTGAGGAACTCATTTATTTTATTTTTTTAAAAATATTTTTATCTATTTCAGAGAGGAAGGGAGAGGGAGAGATAGAAACATCAATGATGAAAAAGAGCCATTGATTGGCTGCCTCCTGCACACCCCATAGAGGGGATCAAGTCCACAACCTGGGCATGTGCCATGACCTGGAATAAAACTGTAACCTCCTGGTTCATAGGTTGAAGTCAACCACTGAGCCACGGCAGGCGGACAAGGAGCTCTTTTATTACCCAGAGGAAAATGGGGAGTCAGGTGCCTGCTCAACTCCAAAGCCCACTTCCCTCTTTTCACCACATTCCTGACCACAGTAGCTGCTGCCATGATCTCCATCTTAGGCCAAATTCTATAATTTGAGAAGCATAGTCCTCCAAATAAATGCCCCTGGTGAAAATGCAAATTTGGGGGCCACATCCCAGTCCATCCCTCATTGTCAGTTTGAAGGGAAGGCCAATGTAGTCATTCTTAGTCTGCCCTTATGGACCCCTGGCTCAGCCAACACTACCTCCAGAATGTTCTGGAATTCTCCAACATTGGGGGCAATCCACTAAGGTGACCAACGATCCCAGTTTGCTCAGGACTGAGGGGTTTCCTGGAATGTGGAATTTCAGTGCTACACCAGGGAAAATCCCAGACCAGTGGTCGCCCTCTTAATTCAGGAGGCAACTGAAGGTCCAGGGTGGCTCCCTTTTGTGCAGAAAAGTTGCTAGTCCTCCAGGTGGCAGTCTGGGAAGGTTAGGCAGCTGAACAGGCCTCTTCCAACAGGCCTTCCTTGGCCCTCATTCCCTTTAAGAAAAGGGTGGCGGGGAAGAGGGAGGCAGGAAGAGGGGCAGAATAACCCTAATGTTCCTCAATGGGCAAATGATAAATAAAGTGGAATTTTGGGCAATAAAAAGGGATGAAGTATGACTGCATGCTACAACATGGATGGACCTTACACCAAGTGAAAGAAGCAATCACTAAGGAGCACACATTTGTTTTTTGGACAAATCTTATTTGCAGAATAGGCAAATCCATAGGTACAGAAAGATTAGTGGTTTCCTAGGACTAGAAGAAGGTGAAATTGGGGGGAAGGGAATGTGAGACTAATGAGTAAGAGGTTTCAAGGGCTGGTGAAAATGCTCTGGAAAGAGATAGCAGTGATGGTTCCTCAGCTCTGTGAATCTACTAAAAACTATGGGACCATGTACTTTAGACAGATAAGCTTTGTGGCATGTGAATTGTGGAAAAGGTAGGTACAAAATACCACACCTCACAGAATGTATTAGTGCTGCCCTGCCACACCCACTGATTCATGAGCTGAGCTGCCAGTCACCACATGGTTCTATTTTTATTGCGTGGGTTCTTCCTGTAGTAATGAATCTGAATGTATTAATAGATTGCTAGCAGAATGGTCACTATGATGCTCCCAAAGTAGCCTTCAGTATTCACAGTGACTTGGGCCAATCCATTCAATAAGTTGATTTCAAACAACGTTGAGCACCTACTAAGTGCCAAGCAGTGAAGGAGACTGAACAGGGCCATGTTGGCATCCACGTGAAAAGACAGCCCAAAGCCAGTTAACTCACACAGCTAGAAAGAGAATTTTAGGAAATGATAGCAGCGCTCCTGCGGTCATAAAATGGTATGATGGGAGAGAGGGCCCAAGAGGTAGGGAGAAGTTTTCGAATAAGATTTCACTTGAACCTAGACTTGAATGGGGAGAAGCCAGCCATGGGGAACTCGAGGGAAAACATGTCCCTGGCAGAGTGAACAGCAATTGCAAAGGACCTGTGGCAGGAGTGGGTTTGGCATGGGAAAGGGATGGAACTGAAACTGGTGTGCTTTGACCATGAGTAAGGGCAGAGAGGAAAGAGATGATAAGACCTTTGGATTTTGTTTCAAGTCAGATTGGGAAGCTGCTGTAGAAGGTCTGAAGACAGAGTCAGATGATTGATTGCCTTTTTGTAAAGGTGTCTCTGACCTCCAGGATGGATCCTGGGAGGACAGGAGAGGAACAGAGAAACTGGTTAGGAGACAACTGCAGTGTGTGACCTGTTCTGTGCTGTCCTCACCTCAAAATACAGGGCAAAGGGCCTTGTTGTTAAAGTTGTCTGATATCTACAAACCTAATTTGTGTGAATTAAAGTGGAGAGGGATGAGTTGAAATGTACATGGGTCTCTTTGCTTAAATTCATCTGTGCATGTAAATAGGTCCTTAATCTTGACCAGACTAAATGCTCTGTGGGTGGATTGGATTATTCATTAGACCACAAAGACCTACAGCATGACACATGACATGACACCACGGTGTAGTACGTATCACTAATCTGCTCACAAATGTCAAATGGGGTGAATTGTTACCAAAGATTTGAAGGCAATAAATTGAGGGAGGACATATATTTATCTATATTACATCCTGTATTTAAAATATATTAATATAGCCCAGCCACAGTGGCTGAGTGGATGAGCACTGACCTCTGAACCAGGAGATCACAGGGCACATGCCTGGGTTGAAGGCTTGATCCTTAGTAGGGGGTGTTCAGAAAACAGCCAATCAATGATTTTCTCTCATCATTGATGTTTCTATCTTTCTCCTTTTCCCTTCCTCTCTGAAATCAATAAAATATTTTTAAAATAAAATACATGAATATGTAAATTAAAATTTGGATTTTTAAAAAATATATATATATATTTTTTTTTATTTCAGAGAGGAAGGGAAAGGGAGAGAGAGATAGAAACATCAATGATAAGAGAGAATCATTAATCAGCTGCCTCCTGTATGCCACCTATTGGGGATTGAGCCTGCAATCCGGGCATGTGCCCTGACCAGAAATCAGACTGTGACTTCCTGGTTCATAGGTCCATACTCAATCACTGAGCTATGCCAGCCAGACTAAAATTGGGTTTTTATTCCTATTTTTAATAATAAATATGTCTGTAAATTAGTATAACTCAATTATAATATTATACACTAGAGGCCCGGTGCATGAAATTCATGCATTGGGGGGAGCGGGGGAGGTGTGTCCCTCAGCCAAGCCTGCACCCTCTCCAATCTGGGACTCCTTGGGGGATGTCCGACTGCAGTTTAGGCCCAATCTCTGAACTGACAGTCATACATCCCTCTCACAATCCAGGACTGCTAGCTTCCAACCACTAGCCTGCCTGCCTGTCTGATTGCCCCTAACCACTTCTGCCTACCAGGTTGATCATCCCCTAACCACTCCCCTGCCATTCTGATTGATGCCTACCTGCTCCCCTGCCAGCCCAATTGCCCTCAACTGCCCTCCCCTGCCAGTCCAGTAGCCCCCAACTGCCCTCCTCTGCAGGTCTGGTGCCCACAACTGCTCTCTCCTATAAGCCTGGTTGCCCCTAACTTCCCTCCCCTGCCGGCCTGGTCACCTCTAATTGCCCTCCCCTGCTAGCCCAGTTATCCCCAACTGCCCTCCCCTGCAGGCCTGGTCCTCCCAACTTGCCTCCTTCCCCTGTAGGCTTGGTCGCCCTCCACTTCCCTCCCCTGCTGCCCTGATTGCCCACAACTGCCCTCCTCTGCCGGCCACCTTGTAGAGGCCATCTTGTGACCACATGGGGTGGCCATCTTTGTGCGAGGGTATGATGCTCAATTTATTATATAGGATTCCCCTTAATTTATTTATCTATACCATTATACAGTAAATTAATTATTAGATATGAATATTACATATTAAATATACACTGAGTGGTCAGATTATTATGATCTCTGAATGCATAATAATCTGGCCACTCAGTGTATATTCTATATAATAAAAGGTTAATACAGTGGTACCTCGAGATACGAGTTTAATTCATTCCATAACCTTGAGGTGTGGGAAACTATGAGACGCTCGAGTCGTGGTAAACTGGTGGTGGGTCATGTGCAGCCAGCCAATCGCGCGATTACTCCTATTTTAAATGTTGCTCGTATTTCAAAGCAAAAATCGCTCGCTCGACTGCTCGTATCTCAAAAATCTCGTATGTTAGGGCACTCGTATCTCGAGGTACCACTGTATGCAAATTGTCTACTCAACCAGGAGTTTGACCAGCAGGCATGCTGGCCAACCGCCCATGTCCCCTCCCCCTGGACAGGCTGGACAGACCCCACCCATCCACGAATTCATGCACCAGGCCATTCAGTGTGTGTGTGTGTGTGTGTGTGTGTGTGTGTGTGTGTGTGTGTATACTGAGTGGCCATATTATTATGCATTCAGAGATCATAATAATCTGGCCACTCAGTGTATGTGTGTATGTATCTTCTTTGATCCCTTATCTGTAGAAGTGTAATTGGTGTGCATTGGTTCTCCTAAATGAAGATCATTTAGTTTTGTTCAAACCCATTTGGACTTACAGTTCTAACTGAAGAATCAGCACAACTCTGTTCAAGTAGGAACAGTTTTCCATCATGCAGCTCAGCCAGGTTTATTTCTATGACTGCAATAAGTCCCAACATGTGTCAGCTGGGTTCATTAAGATAATATTGTTTCTGTTGACTTTAATAATAATACTTTATTGATAGTGAAATGCTCTATTATTCTCTTTTTATGCTGCTTCTTTCCAACCATTCACAAACCAGCCCAGTTCCTCATACATGGACAGGGTATTTCATATGGTATGTATCCATAATCATACTCAACATATTCCAGACAGAGACATCAAAAACACTTGGGCTGATGTCCTTCTAAATTCTTACTTTTCCCATAAGGCCTTCACCCAGCCAATCCACTTCTAAATCCTATTGGTTTTTTTCTGCAGTGTCCTGAGGATCCATCCGCCCGTCCTTCTGTCATCAACTTAGACCTCTTACCTAAATAATTGAATAGCTTCTCCTTTTCCAGACTCTCCTGCTCCCCCTGTTACAAACAGTATGAGTCAGTCTTGATACCTCCTTCCTTGTTACCTTCTTTCTCAAAACCATCAATAACACTCATCAAATTTGTTTTTAGGAACCCCCAAAGACTGTCCACATATCTTCATTTCTCACTGACACCCATCCAGTCCACCTTCCTAGATTGCACAATTGTGGGAGCTTCCTAACTGGTCCCTGCTTCCACTCTTGTCCTTGTACCATCCTTTTTCCCTCCTCCACGGCCTAAGAAAGCTTTTAAAATAGAAAATCTCAGCATGCCGCCCCTCCTGCTAGAACACTTCTCACTGGACTGAAAATAAAGACCAAATCCCTTAGCATGACCTATAAGATTTTAGGGAATCTAGGCCCTGCCATCCACCACTTCATCTGGATTCCAGTCTCACTAGTGCTTCTTCCTTTCAGCAGAGATTTGTACATCCTGTTCCTGTTACCAGAAATGCTCTTCCCATCCCAGATCACTGAGTTAATAATGCAATGTGCTCTTCAAATCCTAGCTTAGCCATCGTTTCCCAGGAAAGCCTGGTTCCTCAGACAAAATCAGGCTGCTCCAGGGTGTGGTCTGTTAGTTTTATGCACCTAGTATAGCTATAACATCACACTAATTGGTATCATAGTTAACTGACATCTTCTACCCCCACTAAGCTGTAAATTCCCTGAGGACAGAGACTGTATTAGCTATCCATTGCCAAGTAACAAATTTTCCCCAAATGTAGCACCTTAAAATCAGAAACAGTTATTATGGCTGTTAGTATGGCAGTGAGTCAGAGATCTGGATGTGCTGTTAAGTGAATGCCTCTAGCTCAAAATACAATCAAGGTGTCAGCTGGGACTGCAGCCTCATCTGAGGCTCAGCTGGGAAGGATTCACTTCTACCTCACTCACGTGGCTGTTGGCAGGCTCAGTTCCTCATGGGCCGTGGGACTGAGGGACACAGTTCCTCTCTGGCTGTTGGCTGGAGACCTTGCTCTGTTCCTGCCAAGCAAGCCTCTCCGTGCTGCCTGGCTTTCCTCAGGGCAAATGAGAGAAAAGAGCAGCAGGGGATAAGCAAAATTAAAATCACTGTCCTTGTATATCCTAACCCTTGAAATGATACCCTCACTTTTGTCATATTTTTTTTGAGTCATTGGGTTCAGTTCACAGCCAAGGGTGTGCATACCAGGAGGTGAGGATCATTGACACCATCTTTGAGGCTGCCTACCACAGACACCATGTCAGCTTTGACTCAACACTGTTTCCGCAAAGTATTTTACTGTGTGGCTGACACAGTAAATATGTAAACAGTCAGTAGTAAATCCCCAAGTGATTCTACCTAAAATACTGATTGAATCATGAACTTTCAATTGATTCCTACTTCCCAAACCATGGTATTTAAGATCCCCAATAACCTGTTTCTTTGTTGTTGTTAGTATTGATCCTTACCTAAGGATATTTTTTCCATTGATTTTTAGAGAGAGTGGATAGGATGGGGAGAGACACATCGATTTGAGAAAGACACATCACTTGGTTGCCTCTCCCAACTGAGGTATGTGTCCTTGTGCAGAATCAAACCCAGGCAGGACCCTTTGGTCTACAGGTTAATACTCTATCCACTGAGGCAAACTGGCCAGAGCTACACTACCTTTTTATTTCAGAAACTACACGTCACTACTGCAGGTGTCAGGCCAAGCTCCATGATTTTCCTCATTCACTTTTCTCTTAGGTTGGCTCACTTCTTCCTTACCTATTCACTCCAAATTTTATTTTACAATTATTTCTTGATAGTTCATTTCTTCTTTCAATTTCAAAGAATATAAGATTCTACAACTCAAAATCTAGGACTTTTTAAAATCTATTTTTTAAAAATAGATGTGATATGGAAGGAGAAGGATGAATCTCAAACACAGAATGCCATAACAGTGAGTACATGTCATCTTACATTTGTCCAAACCCATATAATGCACAACACCAAGAGTGAACTCTAAGGTCAACTATGGATGTTGGGTGAAAAAAATGATGTCAGCCAAAACTGGTTTGGCTCAGTGGATAGAGCGTCAGCCTACGGACTGAAAGGTCCCAGGTTCGATTCTGGTCAAGGGCATGTACCTTGGTTTTGGGCACATCTCCAGTAGGGGGCGTGCAGGAGGCAGCTGATCAATGTTTCTCTCCTATTGGTGTTTCTGACTTTCTATCCCTCTCTCTTCCTCTCTGTAAAAAATCAATAAAATATATTTTTTTTAAAAAAAAAGGAAAAATGATGTCAGTGTAGATTCATCCCTTATGACACAGGTACCACTTTGATGCTGACAGTGGGAGGCTGTGCTTGTGTTGGGGCCAGGAAAAAGAAAGAAACTCTAGCTTTCACTCAATTTTGCTGTGAACCTAAAATTTCTCTAAAAAAAATAAAGTGTTTTAGTCCAGCTGCTGTGGCTGAGGGGTTGAGCATTGACCTATGAACCAGGAGGTCATGGTTTGATTCCTGTTCAGGGCATATGTCTAGGTTACGGGCTTGATCCCCAGTGTGGGGCATGCAAAAGGCAGCTGATCAATGATTCTCTCTCATCATTAATGTTTCTATCTCTCTCTTCCTCTCTCTTCTTCCCTGAAATCAATATAAATATATTTTAAGAAGAAATCTATTTCCTAATTATAAAATTTGTCTAACTTTTAAGAGTAATTTCAATTATCAAGCAGAGTTAGTGAACTTAATAAGGCCAGTTTCTACCTGTGTATCACATGAATCTTTTCATTTAATCCTCATAATGTCATTGAAAAGGTTACTATTATTACCCCCATTTTCAAGTTGGGAAACTGAGCCTCAGAAAAGTGATCTGCACTCATCTACTTGGCTTGCTAGGCTTGGGTTGAAATCCAAACAAAAGACAGCTTAACCCCTGACAGCTCAAATTCTTAGAAACAAGTGAGTCTTCATTCTTTGGACACCAAAAGAAGCAGAATCAAATAAAAAAGCATCACACTTTAGTTTTATTTGTAAGGAAAGGAAGAGATATGTCAACTATAACAGTAGGTCCTGTAAATGTCTTAATCCTCTTAGTTTTTCTTCTCAACAAACAGGAATCCTAGAATGCAAGTGGGTTATAAATTATCTTGCTTTGCAGTCAGATAGATCTGGTTATATGGTATATCCAGCACTGCCATTTAATAAGCTGTGTGTCCTTGGGCAAGTAACTTAACCTCTCTGGTCTTTTCTCGGGGCTAATAAAGACATAATCCTATCTAATAAAAGAGAAATATGCAAATTGACCATACCTCTGCTACACCACAAGCCACGCCCACCAGCCAATAAGGAGTGGGTATGCAAATTAACCCCAACCAAGATGGTTGTAGCCATGGAGAGAGCAGGAGGAAGGCGTGGGTTTCCCCAACGATGGAGGAAGCCAAGCTTTCTCCACACCCTGGCCAGCCCAGGCCTCCATTCAATGCTACAAAGTTACAATTACAGAAGTTCAATAAATCCCAACAGAAATGGCTGCAGCCACAGAGTGAGCAGGAGGGTTGGTTCCACTCCAGGCTACAAAGTTTCAATTGTAGAACATAAATAAATCCCAGATACCAGGGCCTCTGCTTGGGTCGCTGGGGGGCGTGGCCAGCCTGCAAACCACCACAGGCCCCTCTCTGAAGCTGTCCCGTGCCCCAAGAAGACTCCCACCCTTCAAGGAAAACCAACTGGCCCCCACCCATGCACTAGGTCTCTATCCTATCTAATAAAAGAGTAATATGCAGATTGACCATCATGCCAACACACAAGATGGCTACTCCCATGAGATCAAAGATCCTGCCCCCATGTGAACACAAGATGGCCTGCAAGGGAGGGCAGTTTTGGGTGATCAGGCCAGCAGGGGAGGGAAGTTGGGAGGGATAATGCCTGCAAGGGAGGGCAGTTGGGGGCAATCAAGCCTGCAGGGAAGGGCAGTTAGGGATGACTAGGCCGGGAGAAGAGGGAAATTGGGGGCAACCAGGCCTGCAGAGAAAGACAGTTTGGGGTTGGGGGGAGGACCAGGCCTGCAGGGGAAGTCAGTTAGGGGCAAACAGGCTGGTGGGGAAGCAGTTAGGCATCAATAAGGCTAGCAGGGAAGTGTTTAGGGGGTGATCAGGCTGGCAGACAGAAGCGGTTAGGGTTAATCAGGAAAGCAGGCAGGAGAGCAGTTGGATTGTGAGAGGAATACCGGTACAATCAGGCCTACATGGGCATCTGGACATCCCTCTAGGGGTTCCATATTGAAGAGGGTGCAGGCTGGGCTGAGGGACACCCGCCACCTGCTGTGCACAAATTTCGTGCACCAGGCCTCTAGTAATATTATATTCTTGGATGGCTGTGAGAAGTAAGTGAAACGATCCATTTAAAGTTCTTAGCACAGGATAAATCAAGATGGTGGCATAGGTAAACACCTAAACTTCTGCCTCACAATAATTTCAAAACTACAACTAAAAGACAAAACGGACATCATCCAGAACCACAGGAAGGCTGGCTGAATGGAAATTCTACTAGAAGGAAAGAGAAAAGCACACTGAGACTCAGAGGAGCAACAGAAAGCAGAGGTATGGAGGCACGTGCATGGAGAGGGCTAGCAATTGAGTATGCAGCTTGCTTTCTCAACCGGGAGGGAGACAAAAGATCCTGACTGCACTGAACTCCAGTTCAGGTGAGACTCTGGGGACCCAGACTCATACAGGGAGAAACTGGACTGTTTGGCAGTGGATGAAACTCGAAGGAGACTTTCTCTCAGAGGTACTTGCAGCAATTACTACAGGACACGGAGACCCAAGGGGACTCTTAGGACACGGTTGATAGGAAGCCATTGCTGGATGCTCTGCCTTGAAACTCCACCCCATCCAAGCTGAGCACAGAGGCTTTTGCAAGTCTTGTCTCATAAGGGTGTCTCCAGCACAGAAGTTCTCCCAGCATAGATACAGCTGATCCTCACAGTCAACTGGCCTGGAAGTCAATTCCTCCCACTGACACCAACAGCAATCAAGGCTTAACTACAAGACTGTGTACACAGCACACAAAGGGGTGCTCCAAGAGTGTCCACCTCAGGTAACTCAGGAGGCTGAGCCACTAGGTCCTATAGGACACTTAGTACACAAAGCCACTCTATCACTCAGGAAAGCAGCCAAAATGCAGAGACAAAGAAATAGGTCACAAATGAAAGAAATGGAGGAAAGCAAATGACTAGATATTGAGTTCAAAACCATGGTTATAAAGTTTTTCAAGAATTTTCTAGAAAAGGCCAATAAATTTAGTGAGACCCTCAAGGATATGAAAAAGAACCAACTAGAAATTAATCATACACTGACTGAAATAAAAAATATTATATAGAGATCCAAGAACAGACTAGAGGATCCCAAGAATCAAGTCAAAGATTTGAAATACAAAGAAGCAAAAAACACCCAACCAGAAAAGAAAAAGGAATCCAAAAATATGAAGATAATGTAAGGAGCTTCTGGGACAACTGCAAGTGTACCAACATCTAAATTATGGGGGTGCCAGAAGAAGAGAGAGAGCAAGATACTTAAAACCTATTTGAAAATATAATGACAGAAAACTTCCCCTACCTGGTGAAAAAAATAGACTTACAAGTTCAGGAAGCACACAGAACCCAAACAAAATGAATCCAAAGAGGACCACATTAAGACACATCATAATTAAAATGCTAAGAGCAAAAGACAAAGAGAGAATATTAAAAGCAGCAAGAGAAAAACAGTACATTTCCTACAAGGGAGCACTCATACGATTGTCAGCTGATTTCTCAACAGAAACTATGCAGGCCAGACAGGATGGTAAGAAATATTTAAAGCAATGAATAGCAAGAACCTACAACCCAAATTACTCTACCCAGAAAAGCTATCATTCAGAATTGAAGGTCAGATAAAGAGCTTTACAGATAAGAAAAAGCTACAGGAGTTCATCACTGCCAAACCAGTATTATATGAAATGCTGAAAGGTATTCTTAGAAAAAGGAAGAAGAAAAAGGTAAAGATAAAAATTATGAATAAGAAATACATATCTATCAACAAGTGAATTTAAAAATCAAGTGAATAAAAAATCTGATGAACAGAATAAACTGCTGAATATAATAGAATCAGGGGCATAAAAGGGGAGTGGACTGACAATTCTCAGAGGGAAAGGGTGTGTGGGGGGTGAGGGAAGGGATTGGACAAATATGGTACACCTATGGATGAGTACAGAGAGGTAGGGACTAAGGGCAGAGGGTAGGGTGAGAACCAGGTGGAGGTGAGCTATTCGGGAGGGAAAAAAAGGAACAATTGTAATAATCTGAACAATAAAGATTTACTAAATAATAATAATAATAATAATAATAATAATAATAATAATAATAATAAATAAAATAATGTTCTTTGAACAATGCCTGCCCAGTGTGGTTCAGTGGTTGAGTATTGACCTATGAACCAGGAGGTCATTGTTCAATTCCTGATCAGGGCACATGCCCTGGATGCGGACTCCATCTCAGGTGAATACTGTTCTGAAGGCAGTTGATCAATGATTCTCTCTCATTATTGATGTTTCTATCTCTCTCTCACCCTTTTCCTTCTTCTCTGAAATCAATAAGAAATATATTTTTAAGTGATGTATTTAAAAATAAAAATAAAAAATAAAGTTACTAGCACTGAACCTCAATAAATGTGAAGAACCAAGTAATAATTTTTCAAATTGTGTTTTCATCACCTTAGTGTTCACAGTGCCTGTCCCATAGCCCAGCACTTAGGTGTTGTTGTTTTGTTTATGTTTTTATTTATTGATTTCAGAGAGGAAGGGAGAAGGAGAGAGAGATAGAAACACAGTGATGAGAGAAAACCATTGATTGGCTGCCTCCTCTACAACCCCCACTGGGGATCAAGTCTGCAATCCAGGCACATGCCCTGACTGGGAATCGAACAATGACCTCCTGGTACATAGGTCAAAGCTCAACTACTGAGCCATGCCAGCTGGGCAGCACTTAGGTGTTTAAAAACACACTCAGAAATTTACTTCAATTTGCAGCCTGCGAGTTATACTTAACACAATCAATATAATATTTAGATATATTTTTAATGCAGTATGTTACTATTATTAATGAGTTACTTATGAGAAGATGCCAGCTTATACTCAAAATTAAGTAGTAAACAAGATAATCCTAAGTAATAAAGAGCTAATATATTAATAGTCATGACACCCTCAAGCCGTAAGGACGTAAGGACCAATCAGCAGGAGGCTGAGTGCACCCGTGGGTGAGGCTGCATGCTCAGTGAGGTGCACACAGGTGGGCTGGGGACTTGATGCTGTGTGCCCCGCCAGCAGGGCTTGGCAGGGGTGAGGCCGACCATGTCTGGGTCTTGCCAGCCAGGTCTTGGTCTCTTCCCTTTTAATGTGCATGAATTTCATGCACTGGGCCACTAGTATCATATAAAAGTAAGAAACCAGTTAATTGTTTTTTAGAAGGAAGAAAGGGAGGCGTGAGGGCCACAGAGTGAAAAAAAGACCCAGAAGGAAAAAAAGACCCTCACAAATTAGTGTAAGGAGAAAGGTCAAAAGCTTTCCAGGCAGAAGCATACAGTGACAGACATCATTTCAGTTCTGATGGGACAATAATATGGCTTTCAAAGAACTTCTTTCTTTTTTAATCAAACAGTTATGGGGACAATATAACATTTAGCATAGAGAACTGGGGAAAATATGTTAGTAGCCTACATTAATTAGGAAAAGTAGCATTTAAAGGTTTCACAATTTTTTTTCAGTACAAAAATATAAAACTTTCAGTTCTCCTTTGAGTTGGTGGTCCATATTGATTTTAAATGATCACAATTCAGTAATGCACAGATATCTAAGTAGAGAACTAACCTGAGATGAATGGCTTGTAAAAGTGAAATTGGATTACTAAAATCTGGCCTGATGCACTGGACTCCTCATTGAATGTGGCATAAATGAGATGTCCCCACTGCTGCTGAAAGGACAGCCTCCAGGCCCTCGGGCACCTGCTTCCAGCTATGTGGAACTACTGGGCCTGCATGCCCTTCCCTAACCCCCCAGACACACCACACCTTCTTTAGGACCTGGAGGACTGCCTACAGTCACAGTCCAGATCAGTTCAGGGGATTCCTATAACATTCCTTTTTACTAGGGGCTGGGCTCTGCCATGATGAGTAGATGAGTCAAGATCCAAACGCCTCCTGAATTAGCACTAGGACATTTCAGATAACAACTCAGTGTTTTCAAAATAAAAATATCTGCACAGCTGGGCAAGGTCCCCAGAGATTCAACTTTTGTGTGTGTTCAAAATAGATGGGGAATTTATACAAATAGACAAAATTCTAGACTCATAACTCACTAGTAAGACTCACTAATGACCACACATCAGATATTTCAAGAGCTAACTACATTTATAAAATACTTTCCCTATCTATAAGATGAGGGTAAAACTAGAAGCAATCACAACAGGTCATTGGGAGGGTGATATGAACTCATACCTGCCCTGCCCTGGCCCAATAGCTCAGTTAGTTAGAGCATCATCCTGGTATGCAAGGTTGCAGGTTCAATCCCCAGTCAGGGTGCATACAATAAACAACCAATGAATTTGTAAATAAGTGGAACAAATCTACGTCTTCTCTCTCGCTCTCATTAATCAATAAGTACATTTTGTTGTTGTTAATCCTCACCCAAAGATATTTTTGCATTGATTTTTAGACAGAGGGAAGAGACAGAGAGAGAGAAACATCAATGTGAGAGAGACACATCGATTGGTTGCCTCCCGCACACACCCCCACCAGGGCCCAGTATTGATCCTGCAACTGAAGTACCTTCCCTTGATTGGAATAGAAGCTAGAGCTAAAAGAAAATTTTAAACCTTGTCTTATACGTACTTATTTCTTCAAGTGTTCAGTCCTCTGAGGGGAGGGAGGGGATCTCATTCAGGTGCCATAATGTCTAGTAAGGACTAGCTACATAATTCATGGGGATAGTGCAAAATAAACATTCAAGGTCCTTTGTTCAAAAGTTATTTAGAATTTCATGGTTGTGACAGCAGAGAATGAAGCCGAGTGTGGGCCCCTCTGAGTGTGGGGCCGTGTGTGACCACCCAGATGCACAGCCCTGAGTCTAATGATTTCATATATTAGAAATGAGAACACTGAGGCCAAGATGATCTCTCAAATAGGGTCAGGCACTACAGAATCAATGCCTCCGCTAAGATTCTCATGCATAAGTCACAAGCCCCTGGGACAGAATTTGGGGATTGCATTAGGAGATCAAGTGTCTTTAGCTTTCAGGGTCAGGAGTTAGCCTGGGGAACGTCTTTGAAACCCCAGAAACTGTTCACCAAAGATGTTCATATGCCTTTTCCTGGTCCATAGGGAATGCATGACAACAAAACCGGGGGGTGGAACCATGCTGCCAGGCTTATACCCTGAGATCTCTGCATTCCCCAGCATTTAGCAGGGCGCTTGGCATCTCCAGGACAATCAGTGCATGCCACCCGGTGAAGGTAGGTAGTGACTGGGTGGGGAGGGAAGCAAGTAGCATTATTATTTGAAGGCCATTCACGTTCAAATCCCAGCTCCACTGTTACTAGCTATGTGGCTTTGCATGAGTCACCTACCTTGTTAAGATTCTGTTTCATCTATAAGCGAGGAAGAGTAACCTAGTGCCTCCCATATTGAACTGTTCTGGTGACCAGGTGAGCTGATCACTGAGCACAGCACCAGGTACGGGGAGTCTCGCTCTGTGAGTGTCCATTGTGCCTCTCCTGGGGGTGAGGCTCACTCTGTTAGCCGCACTGCACCTCTCCTGGGGCTTCACAACAATCCGATGCTCAATTTGTTATCACTTCCAAGCAACCTAGAAGAGAAATACTACTCCACAGCTCTTCAAGTGTCTGGTCTGGTCTTTTTTGTTTTTTTTAATATATTTTATTGATTTTTTACAGAGAAGAAGGGAGAGGAAAAGAGAGTTAGAAACATCTATTAGCTGCCTCCTGCTCACCCCCTACTCTGGAGATGTGCCCTCAACCAAGGTACAGGCCCTTGACTGGAATCAAACTTGGGACCCTCCACTGAGCAAACCAGTTAGAGCTGGTCTGGTCTTTATCACATCAGCTGATAAAAAAATAAACAATTGCCGAGACCGGTTTGGCTCAGTGGATAGAGGTCCCAGGTTCCATCCGGTCTGGGGCATGTACCTTGCTTGCGGGCACATCTCCACTGTGGGGCGTGCAGGAGGCAGCTGATCGATGTCTCTCTCTCATTGATGTTTCTGACTTTCTATCTCTCTCCCTTCCTCTCTGTAAAAAATTAATAAAAAACTGTATTAAAAAAAGAAATAAATAAACAATTTTTATCAAGTTTTATTTCTTAATTCTTCTCAAGGGCGAGAAATAAGCTATGACTATAATTACCTAGTAGGAAAACTATAGATTTTCACTTTCTACTTTATACATTTCTGCATTATCTGCATTTTATTTTAAGCAATATCACTTTTGCAAATAAAGCCAAATAAAGATGTATGTATATGTATGTGTATATATATATATATATATATATATATATATATATATATATATATATTTCCCCCTCTATAAAGCTCCCTGCATCTCAAAGTGTGGGTCCCAGAACAGCAACATTTCTGGGAACTAGGCAGAAATGCAAATTCTCAGGCTCCACCCCAGATCTACTGGTACTGAAGCTTTGGGGTGGGGCCAGCACCCTGTACCGTAGCAGGCCCTCCAGGGCATTCTGATACACACTTGAATTTCTGCTTGGAGTCCTGGAGACATTGAAGAACCGCAGACCACCCCAAAAATGTGCCTCTGGTGATACCAGAAATTCCTTCTTTAGGAATCACTGTCAGTGCAAGTATTATATGAAATGCTGAAGGATATTCTTTAAAAAAAGGAAGAAGAAAAAGGTAAAGATAAAAATTATGCACAACAAAGTGATAACAAATACGTATTTATCAACAAGTGAATCTAAAAATCAAGTGAATAAAAAATCCAATGAACAGAATAAACTGGTGAATATAATAGAATCAGGGTCATAGGAAGGGTATGGACTGACAATTCTCAGGGGGAAGAGGGTGTGAGGGGTGTAGAAAGAGATTGGACAAAAATCTTATACCTATGGATGAGGACAGTGGCGGGGGTAAGAGGATGGGTTGGGGGGTGGGGAATCAGGTGGAGGGGAGCTATGGGGGAAAAAAGAGGAACATTTGTAATAAACTGAAAAATAAAGATTTATTTTAAAATAATAATAATAATAGCCCTGGTCAGTTTGGCTCAGTGGATACGCGTCGGCCTGCGGACAAAAGGGTCCCGGGTTTGATTCTGAACAAGGGCACATGCCCAAGCCATGGGCTCAATCCCCTCTAGAGAGCATGTAGGAGGCGGTGGATCCATGATTCTCTCTCCCTCCCTCTCCTTTTCTCTCTGAAATCAATAAAAACATATTTTAAAAATAATAATAATACAAACAGATGTGACCCTTTCCCTTTTTTTACTTTATTTTTCAATTGCAGTTGACATTCAATATTGTTTTGTATTGGTTTCAGGTATACAGCATAGTGGTTAAATAATCATATACTTTACAAAGTTTCTCCTGAGCTTTCCAGTATCCACCTGGCACCATGGGTCCTTCCTGGATGCTATTGTACACTCCTTTTCTCATTTAACTCTTTTGTCACCTTTCAGGCAGATGCCATTATCATCCCATTTTACAGATCAAAAAGGCAAGGCTTCCAAAATCAAACTAGTTTGCTCACCGTCATACAGCTCAAAAATCATGACAGCGGGGATTCCTGAGGGCAGGTGAATCTAAAGTCCACACTTTTAACAGCAATTGTACTAAGGGTTAGTTCTCCTGGCACTTAAATCTTTTTAAGTCTTTGTTCATAATCAGGGCCAGCCTTGTTAATAGCCCTATTAGGGCCTTATCTGTCCCTCTCAGCTCAGCAGCTTTTCATATCACCCGATAATCCAGTTGCTTCAAGTACGGTTGTGGAGATGTACACATGGAACTGTGAGTGGAAACGGTAAGTAGCTGCTCAGAAACCTGGTTAGTTGATTGGTTACAACAAACTGCCCAAAATGTAGATAGGGTTGTGTTCTACTTTTTGCTGCTGGTTATAGAACTGCCCCAGTTTTCTACTCTGAACATATAACATCTTTATAATCAAAAGAAAGGAGGCAAAAAGTAATGGCAAAAATGAGGCTTGGAATATTTTCATTGTTTTATCATGCTCTTTCCCCCTTCTCGATGCCCCAAAAATATAGGTTGTAGAAAATGAGTTGAACGCCCTAGCTGTTTTGGCTCAGTGGATAGAGCGTCAGCCTGCGGACTAAAGGGTCCTGGGTTTGATTCTGATCAAGGGCACATGCCCGGGTTACAGGCTCGATCCCCAGTAGAAGGCGTGCAAGAGGCAGCCGATGAATGATTTTTCTCTCATCATTGATTCTATCTCCCTCTCCTTTCCTCTCTGAAATCAATAAAAATATATTTTAAAAAAGAAAATGAGTTGAAAGTGTAAAACCTACAGAACTTGTAGAAGTTACCGTTGGAGAAGCCTTTGATGCAGCAGGTTAGGAATCTGGACCTACTGCTCCTACACTGCAGGCTGTTATTACTGTTACTGAGGCTATTTTAAAACAAATTTCCCTTCTTTTCTTACACACAAAAGCCAACAGCTACTCACCCTTGCCAATAGAGCGTTCCTCTTTCAAGCCCAAGTTTGTTATGCTCTTCATAAACTGTTTTCCACGTGGAAAGAACAGAAGCTGCATGTAACCATGAAGGTGTTCACCTTGGTAGGAATTCAGGTCAACCTCAAACACTGTGTTTTCGAATGCACACACGCATTCTCCAGGCACATGGATTGGCAAGCAAGCCATTCTAGTTTAAGGTATTGCCAAACAATAAAAGCCAACTCCTCAGAACGAAAGCCTCAGAACTCACTTTAAGCATAACTGTGATCACATACTAGGCAACTTCTGATGGCTGGCTTGAGAGCCAGGTCCTAGCTGAATGCTCTTTCTACATTATTTCCTTTAATCCTTGCAGCTAAATGAAATGAAATAGTATGAAACACATTTTATAGCTGGAGAAATGGAGGTGCATAGTAATTGTGTCATCCATTCGCCAGGGATCTTAAACAGTAGAGGAGATCACGGACAATGGAACAGCTCACCTGTCCTTGCAGAAGAATTAAAATCATGGACAATTTCTGGAAATGTAGCAAAAAGCAAAAGTTAACTCTCACCCAGCTGGTGTGGCTCAGTGGTTCAGTATTGACCTATGACCAGGAGGACATGGATAAATTCCCTGTCAAGGCTACATCCCTAGTAGGGGCCATGCAGGAAGCAGCCAACCAGTGATACTCTCTCATCATTAATGTTTCTACCTCTCTCTCCCTCTCCCTTCATCTCTGCAATCAATACCAACAACAAAAAAATATTTTAAGTTTACTCTCTTCCCACATTCCCATTTTTGTCCCCTTTTTGAGTATGTATGTTTCATTTAAAACCAAAATTCTCTTCCATAATCAACTCCAGAAATAAACATGGATACAGTACCATTATTTAATCCACAAACTTATGCAAATTTTGCCTATTGTCCAATTAATGTCCTTTATAGGAAAAACTTTAGTCTGATCCAGGATCCTATTCATATGTTGCACCCAATGTGCCAATATTTTTTAAGCATAATTTCATATGTGTATTCCTATGGAGTTGTGTTGTCTTTGTGTGTGTGTGTGTGTGTGTGTGTGTGTGTGTGTGTGTGTGTGTGTTTTAGTATATTTTTATTGATTTCAAAGAGGAAGAAAGAGAAACATCAATGATGAGAAGGAATCATTGGTTGTCTGCCTCCTGCACATTGGACCGAGCCCGCAACCCAGGCATGTGCCCTTGACCGGAATCAAACCTGGAACTCTTTGGTTCACAGACCAATGCTCTATCCACTGAGCCAAACCTACTAGTACTGTATTCCTATGTTTTGACACATTAAACAAGGAAGCTGCCCTTGGCATTGTGATCCTCCTGTCTGTTCTCTCCTGCATTTATCTACCCACCTCATCTAGTCACCTGAGTGACAGATGATTCATAGATAACAATTACACACAAGCTTACCTACATAAGCTGCGTCTCGAATTCAGTATCTTATCACTTTCTAGTCAGAACCACACCATTTCTTCAGAATCATCCTCCATCTATTTTTCTGTGTTCTGCATTTTCATCTGCTAAATACATTCCAATGTGCTATTTATTTTTGCTCAAGGTACCAAGACCTTGATCTCTCCCTTTGTTCCCAGCTCAGGAATTTCCCAAATAAATCATGAAATGGAGGACATGATGTGAAGGGCCAATCTCCAAGGATGTGGAAAGGAGTCACCTTAGTAAACCTTTGCTTAAACATCCCATCTCCCCTCCCATCCAAACCCCATAATTTCTCGGCATAGGAAACAGGGCATTGAAGGACAGCACTTCCCGAAACCCTGATTTACTTTTGTCTCGAGTTCACTGTCAGATGTGCTCTGGGTTGCTCTGTTCCTGGCACATCTGGTAGCTCGTCCAAAAGCTACCTTGACCAGCTGTCATGGCTCAGTGGTTGAGCATCGACTTATGAACCAGGAGATCATAGTTCAATTCTGTTCTAGGGCACATGCCTGGGTTTCCAGCAGGGGGTGTGCTGGAGGCAGCGATCAATGATTCTCTCTCATCACTGATATTTCTTTCTCTCCCTGAAATAGGAAGGAGGGAGGGGAGGGGAGGAGAGGGGAGGGGAGGGAAGCAGTCCTTCTTCCTTCATTTAGGAAACCTTCCTTGCAAAGGCCTGGTTTGTATGGGGAGGTCTTAGCCCCTCCTCCCCTTGCTGTCAGAGCCTCAGCGTGCACACTGCTGTGAGATCACCACTCAACTGTGCCTGCTCAGCATCAACCCCCAGGATCACTGAGGATCCGCAGGCGGGGCGGGGCTTTAAGAATCCCTAGGTAAACCATTCTGTGACATCCAGTCTTGAAATGATCCTGTATGGAGAGAGTCAGAGTGACGATACATTTCTGAGCTGGGCACATGACTTTTTTTTCTTCTTCAAAATGACCATGTACATCACCCCCTCTGCCGTACTGTAAGCACTATAATTAGCACCATCTCAACAATGTAGCCATAACTAAACCAGATTATCTGTGTGACTTAATCTGGCGAGAACAAAGACATCCATTGAGTTGGCCCTGAAATCCGATTTAATACATAAACATGAAACGGCAAAGTCAACAGTCTGGGTATGTTTAACGCAATCATATGATTTTTAAAGTGCAATCTGCCAGAGAAAGGCGAATGTCTAAAAAACAGGGAAAAGGCCATCAACTCACATTGCCCTCCTGTTTCCCACTCCGGGGCTTCCTAACTCAGGACAAGCCCCCAGAGTTGCCCCTTGGTATTTAGCAGAAATTGCTTTGTGTACCCCAGCTGTTTGTATCTTCTGACTCCTCCCAGAAGCAAAGCCCTCTAAGCCGGCTTCTTCCATCAAGATATAAAAATAAACCGGTGTTCAATAAAAACACAGCCCTGCTGCTCAAAATGCCAAACTTCTAATAGCAAATCCTGTTAGAAGCCAAAGCAGAGATCTGGCTCTTAAAGACACCAGCAGCAAGACTCACACACATTTCTTCCCCTCCTCCCGCCTTTATATTGTTTTATTTTGCTAAGGCCGGCATATGAAGATTTAATATGTTTGAGTTTTCTATGAACCCTTTTGCTTTCTGTTTCATGCTATTAATTATAGTCTTGCTCAGGCTGCTATACGCAGCCCCTATCGGCAGAGATTCACAGGAGCTCTGAAAAGAGGCAGCATATTTATTAAAGGCAGAAAAGGGGAAGAAAATAAAGACAGCACTAGAGCATATTGAATATATAAATGTACTGTCTGAAAAGATAAATGATTTGGTAATGAAAAGATCCATAAAAAAATCCATTCATTTTTGTTTGAATTTGAATAGAAGAGATTTGCTTTTTTTTCCCCTGAGCAGTTACACGTAAATTAAAATGCAGAGTATGAGGCTAGCCTACAATCAAACTCAATAATAACCCGGGTATACTGTATTATTCATAAAAACAAAATTAATAGTTTGGGAACAGGAAGCATCGTGGCAGAAAAAAAAAAATGTTCATTGACACTAAACACCTACTGTCAGAGGAGAAAATAAAGCCGAGTAGACTACCAATGAATCGGTAATAGAAGTTTGGCATTTATCCCTATGTTATTTGGGGAGGAGGGGGAATGGGAAATGCCTGCTTTTTCAATAACAAAATGTTCAGAATGTTTCTCTGTATGTTGATGTCTAATTATATATACAAAGAGAGTCAACAGTCATTTCCTCAAAGCAGAGTAGAATCAAGATTTTTATCTCTCCCCTTGCTCCCACCCCCCACCCCCAAAAAAAAATACATATTTCAAGTAAATGTCTTGCTGGGCTTAGCCTGACAGCCAGGGGTGGCCAGAAACCGGCAGGTTGAGCCATAACCCTCCATAATCTCGGTGTTTGTCTCTTCTCCCCACGTCCCCGCCCCCACCCACATGCACAGCAGCGTCTCCTAACGCCTTTGATGGCCGTCAACCCGCAGGAGAACTTGCTGTGAGACCGTCTCCAGAGAGCTGTGCCTGCCCTCCTGGTGAGGACAAAGACCAAAAGCAGGCGGGGAGGGGGGCGGGGGGAGGCGGAGGGAGGGTCTTAAAAATGGGGACGAGAGAGAGCAAGTACGTTTCTTTGAGTTGGGAAACTTAATGTAAGATAAGAAGATCTCCCAAGACACACATTCCAAACTTAAAAAAGCGTAAAACACAAAGGCGTGACAACTCCAGACGCCTCCAGGGGCCAGGCCGGCGGGGAGGTGCGCCGGCAGCCAGGGGGCGCTGTGACGGTCAGGAGAGGGCCGCTCCTCTTCCCAGCCCTCTATGGTCCTCTGGCTGGGACTTGGCCAGAGCTTGGTGAGGCTTGATGGGGTCAAGAAAAGCAAGAAATCCAGGTGTGTAGGTAAAAGTTGACTTTAGAAATGTTGGCCAGTATCTCTAATGTTTATGCCCTGAACCAAAACAAAACATAGAGCAGTCCTGCCCACCAGTTTGCTGTCTCCACTCAAGAAAAACATAAAAATCCAAGAAAGGGTTGTTCAGAGCCCCTTCTTACCCTCATCGGTGACCTAGTAATAGTTCCTGAGTAACTTTGGATGATTAGATGGTCTCTCATTGATACGATGAACACTTTACTTTTTCACTTAGTCACATTTCATTTATTCATTCAATTATTTGGTATGAAATTCCAGGAAGTAGGCATTGTCCCAGGTGCTTTTGCCTAAAAGGAAATCCAGAATTAAGAACCCCTTCTTGCCCTGGCCAGGTAGCTTAGTGGGTTGGACCATTGTCCCGATAGGTCCTCTCATTTGTACCTTTATTATAATGTTGAGCCCAAATTTTACCTCTACACTGCTAAAAACACAGATAACTTCTTGAAAGGCATGTTCACAGTTTTCTTTCAGCGTTAGCTGGACAAAATGGCAAAGTAGTGTTTTGTAGACTTTTTTTTCTACTTCACGAAAGAACTAACCTTTTCTCCTTGGGCAATACATTCAAGTGGAGATTGAGAATGGGCTGATAAGTGGTTGAAAAATTGCCATGGCCAGATTGCTCAATAGTCACCTTTCTGGATGGCATCTGGGCAATAGGAAACCAAATATAAGATACACATAGGTCCTCACTGATGCCTAAGGTCTTACCTTTAGGAGCCTATCTGGAGGAGACTCTCTCCAATGTGAAAAGCCAGATATACAGGGTGTTTGCACAAAGCCCAAATTTATAATTTGGAATAATTATAAATTGCAAACATTCGGAACCCTCAGAAGCTTCAAAGGGTCACATAAAATATAGCACAGCCACACAATGGAATATATTGTCATTAACAAAGTTAATGTCGCCAGGCCTATGTTTATTTTTGCAGAGAAAGATCTATGATGCAGAGCACAGAATTTAGGTAAATTCATGTCTGAGCAGTCAAGAATAATGTTCATCAAGTTGTTAAAAGTGGCCCTCCCTGGTTTGGCTTAGTGGATAGAGCAACGGCCTGCAGACTGAAGGGTCTCAAGTTCCATTGCGGTTAAGGGCTTGGTTTCCAGTGGGAGGCGTGCAGAAGGCAACCAATCAATGATTCTCTCTCATCACTAATGTCTCTATTTCTTTCTCACTCTCCCTTCCTCTCTGAAATCAATAAAAATATATTTAAAAAGTAAATAAATTAAAATAATCATTTAAAAAAAGATGCTAAAGTGCCCTTTTCTTGTTTAATTTTCTTTAATTCCACACATATGTGAAATCGTGCAATACTGTCTTTATCTGACTTGCTTCACTTAGTATAATATCCTCTGGGCCTATCCATGTTGTCACAAATGGTAGGATTTCATTCTTTTCCATTGCTTAGTAATATTCCATTGTGTTTATACATCACATCTTCTTGATTTGTTGGTGTTCTTATCGTAAGATACCAATATATAAATGTCAAATCAATATGTCGTGGCCCTGAGACTAATATAATATTGCATGTCAATATTGTATTTTAATTAATAATTTAAAAAAACAAGCAAAAAAATGCCCTTTGCTATATAGCTGGGTAATTTTACTGCCTTTGTGCTTTTCTGTAAAGCCAAACAGGTGGTTTAAACAAAAATAAAAATCTCTTCCAATGAATGAATTAGGAACGTACGAAACAGAGAAGCAACATGGATGCAGCATGGGCATGAGAAAAAGAAAAAAAAAGCATAAATAAGAAGCTGAATAAATATCTTTCTCAGTTAAATGAATGTTGACCCCAAATTGAGTGATACCAGCCCTTGCTGGTTTTCTGGGGTGGAACAGCTCTCAGTGTAAGCAGGCCCCGAATGGCCCGAGGCAGGCCTGCCCTCCGAACCTTCGCCCACCTGTTGCCACACACAGCAGCGCCCTAAACCTGGGCAGGACTCAAAGGACCCAAAGCCACCACTGCTCTTGTCTCACTGCACAAGCAACAGGCAGCACCTTGGTTTTCTTCCCAGCCCAGCTACTGTTCACCCAGTCTTCCACCCTTTGCGATTCAGCCTCTGCAGCCACATCTGCCCACAACCGCAGGAATCAGTTGAAAAATGAATGAGCCGGTGGATGGCCAGCCTGGCCTCCTGGATGCTGACCAACAGCGTGCGAAGTTACCGGCTGTCTCTAGTGAGCATGCCCAGTGTTTGCTGTCGACAGGGCGGTGTGCCAGAGACTCCCAGACAAGGCTCCACAACGTGAATGAGTGATAGAATCCCATGATGGCAAAACCGTCTGCGGTCACACAGCACAGGAGAAGCAGGGCTAGAGAAAAGCTGGTTTCTTTCCTAAAGACACAGTGCCTTTCATATGTAAACAAGGGCTGTGGATTTTCAAAGGGAAGAGGCTGTCTTTCCTGAATTGATTGACCAAAGAACAACTAAGTTCTTCAAAAGGATAATAATGTGAGTCATCCTTGCTTTTAAAACAAATGTATTTTTTTATTTTCTGCTACTATTTCCTACTGATTCACAGCTGTTCTTTTATTCCTCCATCCCACCATCCCCTAGGCCAGGGATGGGCAAAGATTTCTACATAAGGGACAATTCAGAAAAAAATGAAAATGTTTGTAAAGATATATGTGTAAGTTTTTCAAAGTGAAATAGTTTTATTGCAATGGGTGGGATATACTTTATGACTTAATTTACCTACCATAATGGATTCTAGGGGTAATAATTAAAAGTGAGAAAATGCCTAAAGTGTAAGAAGTACCAATAAATATTACCCCAATAACTATTCTTATAATTACAGTAACTTGATGAGGTAGGTCCTACTGGCTCACTCAAACTTATAGATGAGATGAAAAATGGAGGCTCAGAATAGTTAAGAAAGTTCTCCGAAGTCACCCAGTATGAGGTCAAGATTGGCTGACCCCAGAGTTCAAACTCAACCTGAAAAATTTTCCGTGAACATAGCCCTGGGCCAAGTAGAAAGCAAAACCTCAGTTGGCAGCTATTATTATGCCTAATGTTAAAGGCTTTATTTAAGGGTGGGGTTCCCTGGGCTTGACTGAGTGTCAGTCCCATAGAGGAAGGACACAAAAGAACCAGCTCTGGGCAGAGCACAGGTTTACAGCACCTGCAATGCCTGCAACAGTGAAATTATACTGCAAATGTGAACAGGGTCCTCCCCCACATAAAGCCAGCCCACTTCCTCAGGCTGAATTCCCAAAGCGCCGTGGGAATTCATTCATTGACTCATTCTTTCGTTTTATTCTTTTATCCACAACTCTATCTCGAGTGCCTGTTGAAAATTAGGTGCCATGTTCAACATTGTGGATACTCTGTTCGGCCCACAGAAGTCGAGTTCCAGGCTTCTGACTCCAACTCAGAGAGACTTGTCATCAAAATATTGTGACTTTTAAAAGACTTGGAATTGAAGATTAAGGAAGGTGTTTGTTTGATTTTTCAACCATAAACTTAAAAATCATTATAATGTATCTTTTTCTGCATCTGAAGATATATTTATACTATCCGGTCACAAAAGACTTGCTTCTTAGGCATAATAATTGATCATGTGTGAATAGCACCCTGGAGCTTAAAATAATGTCCTTGCTCATCCAATGTTCATGTAACTCCCATAAGTCTTAGAGAGAGGTCAGCTGTGAAAACCAAGGTTCAGGAAGGCTAGGGGACTTACATAAAGACATACAGTCAGTGTATCAGTATTACATTATTGTTATTTTTATCATATATGAGTCCCCCAATCCCTCAAGTGAGCTGAGGCATCTCTTGCTTACATTTTAAAGGGTCTAATATACATTCCCAAGACTGTGGGAGGTATGTGCAGACATACTATATTGCCAGCACAGTCAGCACAGCCTGAGGGAGGGCTGGCAAAAGATGAAGAAAAGACAAAGAGAATAAGCTAGGTCTAGGTGGATCTTCTGTGCCTGACTGAGACCACAGAACAGATCCAGACTGCAAGCTGAGCCTTTATTTTATAGTCAGAGATAAACAAGGTAATTTGCAATGTTCTTATAAGTTTCTCTTGTTGTGGCAGCACTTGATGCACCTCCCACAGCCCATTAGTTACCCAGGAAAGATCTAGGAAGCAGTCACAAGATCAAGCTTAATTATGCTAAGAGGGCTGTGCCCTCTAAGCTGGAACTTGTTTGTGGCTTTGCCAGCAGGTCAGTCTGAGGCTTAACCCTATAACTGCTCCCTACACTATATATACATGAAAATGTTCTAAATTGCTAAACTTGAAACATAAATGAAGTCCTACTATCTTGAGAATACCAATTCTAGGTACTTTGGTTGTATTAGATATCTCTTCAGAGTTTGAAAATAATTTCAAAATTCCTCTTAAAAAAGGTTTTTAGAGTGAAAGAAAGGGAAGGAAGGAGACAGAGAGAAACTTCAATTAGCTACATTTTTGTACCCCTCTATTGGGGATTGAGCCCACCCCCCCAGGCATATACCCTGAATGGGAATTAAGTCAGCAACTTTTTAGTGCACAGGACAATGCCCAACCACCTGAGCCACACTGGTCAGATGGATGTCTCTCTCTCATCGATGTTTCTAACTCTCTATCCTTCTCCCTTCCTCTCTGTAAAAATATCAATAAAATATTTTTTTAAAAAATTAGTTGCCTAATTTGTGCTGCTCAGTGGTTAATCATCGACATATGAGCAAAGAGGTCATGGTTTAATTTCCAGTCAGGGCATATGTCCAAGTTGGGGGGCTCAATCCTCAGTGCGGGGAGGCAGCAAGAGGCAGTCAATCAATGATTCTCTTTCACCATATTTCTCTTTTTCCCTTCCTTTCTGAAATCAATAAAAATATTTTTTAAATGAGCTATAACATTTTTTCTTATGGTAGAATTTGTCCAACCATAACAATGAGAGCAATAACACGCACACACACACACACACACACACACACACACACATATAAAAGCAAACAACAAGAACAATGGAACGACTGGAATGACCAGTCGCTATGACACACACTGCAGCAGCCCAACTGGCCCCACCCAATCCCCGCAGCCCCTCTCCCTGCCCAGCCTGTCCCCCGATTGGCACCCCATCCTGATCAGGGGCAGGATTGACCAGCCAACCTCCCATAGCCCCTCGCTTGTGCTGGCCTGGCCTCAATTAGGTCCCCATTGGAGGTGAGGCCAGTAGCAACCTCCCTTGTCTCCTCCCCGCTGCCAGCCCAGCTGGATCAGCCCCCATCAGGACAGGCTGGCTGGAACCCACCCGTGCACAAATTTCTGCACTGGGCCTCTAGTCCTACATAATAAAAGGCTAATATGCAAATTGTCCCCTTGAGAGTTCAAATGACCAGGAGATCAACCGCTCACTATGATGTACGCTGACCACCAGGAGGCAGCGCAGAATGAAGGAAGGTGCTAACCAGCAGCTAGCAGCTGGAGAAGGAAGGCCTAGGGACCCTACCTGTGCACGAATTTCATGCACCACGCCTATACTAGTAATAATAATAACAGCTGACATGTAATGAGGGTCTGGAATATGTCTGACACTTGGGCTAAGCATTTTTCACATACTATACATATGATCCTCCCATGGCTTTATGAAGTGGGTACTATTATTAACTTCACAGATGAGAAGACTGAGAGACAGAAGATTTAAAGCATTTGCTCAAGGGCATATGGTCTGTAAGAAACTAATGATCCACCTTGGAGATACAGAGCCCAGTAACAAGTGACTCCTGCCTTTGGAACTCAGAGTATAGTATCTCCAAAGTGGAGAGGATGGTTGGTGCCAAGTGATCCACTGGGTGGCAAACAAAAATATTAAAACTTCTATTTCTAATATGAAAATAGTAAGAAAGATCTGAAGCTTTACTGTTATTTAATAATATATAGTTGACCCTGACTGCCCCATGCTCTCTGTAGGTCTTCGATCACTTGTCATGCAGAGAATTGTGGGTAGTCTGTTGGAAAAGTGGAGACCTACAACATAGGGGTGACAGTAGGGTTACCAGAAAAAAATACAGGACGCCCAGTTAAACTTGACTTTCATATGAATAGCAAGCCATTTTTTAGTATACATTCAATCCAGCTATTGCATGCTAACATTGCTTTGCTAAATCTGGCCACCTCAGATATCCTCTCTCCTGTGTTTATGTCTAGTGATTTATGTCTGCCAAATTGAGTTCATTTAATGATGACATCACTTAGTTGTGCTTAAACCAGTTTCCTTCAATGATAATACTTTATTAGCATTATTTTCAAGCCCACATGATGGGGCACAAGCCCTGAGCCCAGGGTTCAAAGCACTTTGTATATTTCATTCCTGTTGCCCTTTGGGGCCTTGAGACCATCAGATGAAGAAGTGTGGGCTGCCCCACTGGAGGATAAAGTAGCCATGCTGAACCAAGATAAGCTGTCGTAGCTTACAACACCTCGACCAGTGGTTCTCAACATGGGGCACACAACCCACAGGGGGGCAATGTGATTTTTAAGGTAGCAACTCAAGAATTAGTTATTAACAGTGAATTTTTTGAATTTCTTATGGTTCTAGTGGCTTCATATATAGTATATAAATACATATTGTGACATAGTTATGCACTTCAGTTCTCGATTACATGTTTTGAAATTTTATTTGCTATTTTTCATATGAGTTCATATTATTTTTTGTTAACAATTTCTTGTAGAAACCAAGATGGCGGCATAGGTAATCACCTAAACTGCTGCCTCGCACAATTTCAAAGCTACAACTAAAAGACAGAACGGACATCCTCCAGAACCACAGGAAAGTTGGCTGAGTGAAAATTCTACAACTAGAAGGAAAGAGAGGGGCTCACAAAGACTCAGAAAAGCTGCAAAAAAACTGAGGTACAGAGAAGCTTGCATGATGAGTGGGCGATGGTGTGCCTGGCTGGCTTCCTCTGACGGGACGGAGATAGAAACTCCCAACTGCATTGAATCCCTTATCCTACGGCATTGAATCCCAGCTCTGGGCAAGACTCATACAGGGGGAGTCTGGACTGTGGAAAGGGAAGAGTGCATGGAAATTTAGGGAAGCCACAAAAGCACAGAAGTCTGGGGCACGCAAACCAATGCATGCAGAGAGAACAAACTACTGATTGTGCCACTGGCTCTCTCTGGTGTGCGGGAGACAGAACCTCTCAACTGTGCCACTTCTAACTGCATTGAACCCCAGTTTCAGGCAAGAACCTGGGTACCCAGACTCATACGGGTCCTGGAGTGCAAGGGAACCGGAAAGGCAGAGGTCTGGAGGCATGCGTGTGGACAGAAAGGGCTGCAACGATTACCAAGAGACACTTGAGACCAAGGGGCTGCATAGAGTGGGGCTGACTAGAAGCCAAGGCTGTCTCTGCTTAGCCCTGAGACTCCACCCCACCCAAGCTGAACAGAGAGGCTTTTGCAGTTTTGCAAGTCTTGCATCATAAGGCTGATTCCAGCAAAGAAGTTCTCCGGGCATAGTGAAAATGTGGAGAGATAGGAACAGATCAAAAACAAAAGAAATGGAGGAAAACAAATAACTGGATATAGAGTTCAAAACCACAGTTATAAGGTTTTTCAAGAATTTTCTAGAAAAGATGGATAAATTTAGTGAGACCCAAGAGGAGATGAAAAAGAACCAACTAGAGATGAAAAAAGGATCAACTAGAAATTAAACATACACTGACTAAAATAAAAAATATTATACAGAGACCTAACAGCAGACTAGAGGAATGCAAGAATCAAGTCAAAGATTTGAAATACAAAGAAGCAGAAAACACTCAACTGGAAAAGAAAAAAAGAATCCAAAAATGTGACGATAGTATAAGGAGCCTCTGGGACAACTTCAAATGTACCAACATCAGAATTATGGGGGTGCCAGAAGAATACAGAGAGAGCAAGATACTGAAAACCTATTTGAAGAAATAATGACTGAAAACTTTCCACACATGGTAAAAGAAATAGACTTACAAGTCCAGGAAGCCCCAAGAACCCCAAATAAAAGGAATCCAAAGAGGACCACACCATTAAAATACCAAGAGCAAAAGACAAAGAGAGAATATTAAAAGCAGCAAGAGAAAAACAGTTCATTACCTACAAGGGAGCACCCATACGACTGTCAGCTGATTTCTCAACAGAAACTATGCAGACCAGACGAGAGTGGCAAGAAATATTCAAAGTGATGGCTAGGAAGAACCTACAACCAAGAATACTCTACCCAGCAAAGCTATCATTCAGAATTGAAGGGCAGATAAAGAGCTTCACAGATAAGAAAAAGCTAAAGGAGTTCATCAACTCCAAACCAGTATTATATGAAATGCTGAAAGGTACTCTTTAGGAAGAGAAAGAAGTAAAAGGTAAAGATAAAAATCATGGACAACAAATACATATCAATCAACAAGTGAATCGAAAAACTAAATAAAAAATCTGATGAACAGAATAAACTAGTGAATATAATAGAATCAGGAAAGGGGTGAGTACAAGGATAGACTGGACAATAATCATAAACCTATGGATGAGGACAATGTGGGAGGAGGTAAGATAGAGGAAGGGGTGGAAGCTGGGTGGAGGGGAGCTATGGGGGGAAAAGGAAAAACAAATGTAATAATCTGAACAATAAAGATTTATTAAATTTTAAAAAAGGAAAAAATAAAATTTTAGCAAAATCTGAATTGGTTAGAATTCAATGACAGTGTTACTCATTTCACGTAAAAGTAGCAAGATACTTAGTTAATATTTTGGAAACAAATACATATTAATTCTACAGAAAATTGTTTTCTGATATACCTTTTTAGGTCATGGGATTTATACCTGACTCTTAAAATTTTGGTGGGATTAAACTACCTCTTAAAAGACAGTTTTGTAAGGACTTTTATGCATGCATATAAGCCTAACTAACCAATGGACACAGACACCAAAAGGTAAGGGCATGAGTAGGGGGATGGGGGGAGAATGGGTGGATAAGGACACATATGTAATACTTAAATCAATAAAGAAAAAAAATTAAATTGAAACATTTGTTTAAAAAAGAAAAAAAAGCAATTTCTTAGTGATTTCTTCCTCAGTACGTCACCTGTCCTTTTGTTCTTTTCCTTTTCTCCTTCATGGATGCCATGTTCTTTGGAAGCTTGTTTAGACCAAGATGATGGCCTTTTAGGGTTCCTCCATGTGAATAGGAGTTCACTTTTTGAATAATAAGAATTATATATCACAGGATGTTAGAGATGCTTAGGTGGGGCATGGCCTAAAAAAGGTTGAGAACCATTGACCTGGACTCTCCAGTGGGACAGGCAGCAGACATGAGAGGGAGGCCATTCAAAATCATCCAGCAGCTGCCCAACTGACCACAAGTGCATGAGGAACCCAACAGTGACCAGCCTATCTGGCTTCATCTAGAAGATGATGTAGAAAAAAATGATTGGAGGGAGGTTGTGCATGTTTGGGTGCAGGAGGTATATGGAAACTCTCTGTAGTTTCTCAATTTTGCTATGAACCTAAAACTGCTCTATAAAAAATAAATTCTTAAAGTCATTTTTAACAGTGGTTGCTTTAAGATGCTACATTTTGGGGTGGTTTCTTGCATAGAAAAAGCTAATTGATACACTGAGTAAAGGTACTTTAGCTGGCCAGACCTTGCACTGGATGTAATCTCCCTACCCCTACCCTTCTTCTTTTTTTTTTTTTTTTTGGGTCCTCCTTCTAATTTACAAGGCTTTTTGTTTTTAAAAAAAGAAGTGAAATTTTTTTTAAAATTTTTTTATTAAAAAAAAAAAAAAAGGAGCCTGGCTAGCTTATTTGGTAAACCATGGAACTCTTAAAAAAAAAAAAAAAAAAGAAGAGAAAACATTATTGAATCCCTTTCATTTTTTCTATTATTTTTCACTCCTAGAATTCCTTTGATGCTCACCTCTCTGTGTTCTGACCAGGGATTGAACCTGTAACCTTGGCCTACTGGGATGAAGCTCTAACCAACTGAGTTACCTGGGAAGATCCCTTGCCTCTTCTAATTCAAAAATGCTAGTGTAGGAGAATCCAAGATGGCAGCATAGGTAAACACCTACACTGCTGCCTCGCACAACAATTTCAAAACTACAACTAAAAGACAGAACGGACATCATCCAGAACCACAGGAAAGCTGGCAGAGTGGGAATTCTACAACTAGAAGGAAAGAGAGGGGCTCACAGAGAACCAGAGGAGCTACAAAAAGCTGAGGTACAGAGACGCGCAAGTGGAGAGAGCGGTGCCAGAGAACCGGGCTGGCTTTCTCTGGCCGGAAGGAGAAGGAGACTCTCAACGGCATTGAACCCCTTATCCTACAACACTAAACCCCAGATCCAGCCAAAACTCATACCGGGGCAGTTTGGACTGTGAAAAGGGAGAAGTGCACGGAAATTTAGGGGAGTCTCAAAAGATCACAAGTCTGGTGGCCACATGAGACTTGGGGGCCATGGAGGGCGGGCTGACTGGAAGGCAAGGTGGTCCCTTAAGCCCTGAGACTCCACCCATCCCAAGCTCAACAGAGAGGCTTTTGCAGTCTTGCAAGTCTTGTATCATAAGGCTGAATCCAACACAGAAGTTCTCAGCATAGTGAAAATGCCGAGACAAGGGAAGAGATCACAAACAAAAGAAATGAAGGAAAACTAATGACTGAATATAGAGTTCAAAACCACGGTTATAAGGTTTTTCAAGAATATCCTAAAAAAGTTGGATAAAGTTAGTGAGACCCAAGAGGAGATGAAAAAGAACCAACTAGAGATGAAAAAGATCCAACTAGAGATGGAAAAGGACCAACTAGAAATTAAACATACACTGACTGAAATAAAAAATATTATACAGAGACCTAACAGCAGACTATAGGAAGGCAAGAATCAAGTCAAAATTTTGAAATATAAAGAATCAGAACACACTCAACTGGAAAAGCAAGAAGAGAAAAGAATCCAAAAATGTGAACATAATGTAAGGAGCCTCTGGGACAGCTTCAAGCGTACCAACATCAGAATTGTGGGGGTGCCAGAAGAAGAGAGAGAGCAAGATACTGAAAACCTATTTAAAGAAATAATGACTGAAAACTTCCCACATCTGGTAAAAGAAATAGACTTACAAGTCCAAGAAGCACACAGAACCCCATATAAAAGGAATTCAAAGAGGACTACACCAAGACACATCATAATTAAAATACCAAGAGCAACAGACAAAGAGAGAATATTAGAAGCAGCAAGAGAAAAACAGTTCATTACCTACAAGGGAGCACCCATACGACTGTCAGCTGATTTCTCAAAAGAAACTATGCAGGCCAGACAGGAGTGGCAAGAAATATTCAACGTGATGAATAGCAAGAATCTATAACCAAGAATACTCTATCCAGCAAAGCTATCATTCAGAATTGAAGAGCAGATAAAGAGCTTCACAGATAAGAAAAAGCTAAAGGAGTTCATCAACTCCAAACCAGTATTATATGAAATGCTGAAAGGTACTCTTTAAGAAGAGGAAGAAGAAAAAGGTAAAAGACAAAAAATTATGAACAACAAATACATATCTATCAACAAATGAATCTAAAAATTAAGTGAATTAAAAATTTGATCAACAGAATAAACTGGTGAATATAATAGAATCAGGAGCATGGAAAGAGAGTGGACTGATAATTCTCAGGGGGAAAGAGGTGAGGGGTGTACAGGGAGAGACTGGACAAAAATCATACACCTATGGATGAGGTCAACGGGAAGAAGTTTAAGAGTAGAGGGAAGGGTGGGATCCGGGTGGAGGGGAGCTATGGAGGGGGGAAAAAGAGAAACAAATGTAATAATCTGAATAATAAAGATTCAATTTAAAAAAAATGCAAGTGTATTTTACACACATGATTAATTGTAGGTGCAATATGCTCATGAGAAAAACTGTGGTTGGAAACTTTTAATTGGGCATACAAGTGGCCACATAAATGTTCAAATTAAATGGTTAGCCACCAAACCATGACATTGTTAATTCATGAGAAATTTCTCCCACAAATTTTCAGGGTCTCAACTGGTGCCTAAAGTTCAATCTATACAACAGTAGCTGAGATAGACACTATTCATCCAGTCATTCATTCACCAATACAATTCTTGACCGCCCACTACGTCCAGGCATTCTGCCAAATTGTGGAATCCAGCATAGAACATACCTAGCTGGTCCCTAGCACTAGGAACTTGATTTCTACACACCAAATGCTTTGACTTTTAAAATTTCCTTGACTAGGGTGAAATCAAGAAAGTTCTAGTCCTAGCTGCTTTGGCTCAGTGGATAGAAGGTTGTTGGCCTTGGACTGAAGGGTCCTGGGTTTGATTCCAGCCAAGGGCACATGCTTGGGTTGCTGCTGTAGGGGCATGTGCAGGAGGCAGCCAATCTATGATTCTCTTTCATCATTGATGTTTCTCTCTCCCTCTCCCTTCCTCTCTAAAATCAATATATATATATATATATATATATATATATATATATATATATACATATATATATATGTATATATATATGAAAGTTGTATGAAGCACCTACTTCAAAAGAGTGCTAGAGGAAAGAAGTATTGTAAAACTTTATTTTGGCCATTCTTCATGACACCAAATACTATATTCTCATACCCCTCCTATCCCCATGGGAATTGCCTGATTATTTGAATGAATAAAGAATATGTTGTTTTGTGCATCAGAGAGGCATGCACTATGGGATGCACTGTTAGGATCTAAAGCTAAGCCTGCATTCAGTGCCAATGAAGAACTAGAACCACCACACACATTACGGAGTTCCCTTTGTGCTGATAACGCACAAAAAAGTACTGTGGGCTTGAATTGTTTGGATGACTGTCTCCATGTCCCTCCATCATCAGGAATGGAAGACGGGAAATGGTACATAGGTGCTTTGTTTCTTGAACCAATAATTGTTGAGCTACCTTTCAGGCATTGTTCTGAATGCTGGGGATATAGTAGTGAAGAAAACAAGACAAAACTCCTTCCCTCATGGAGCAGACATTTAAGCTAAAGAGGTTGATTAATTGACATAGTAAATAAGAAAAATACATATTGTCTGAGATCATAGTAAGTGCAATGTAGGAGCATCCATATAGTCCATATGTGATTTACAAATGTCACTAACAGTGTGACTGCCAAATAGTCCCAATAAAACCCTAATCATTTTTGTTGTTGTTGTTAATAATTGCAATATTTGCCTTGGTAGATAGCTCAGTTGGTTAGTGTAGTCCCATGATATCAAGATTTTGAGGTTGGGGCTTCAATCCCTGGTCAGGGCACATATAAGAATCAATCAATGAATGTATAAATAAGTGGAACACAAATTGATGTTTCTCTCTCTTCCCTTCTCTCTCTAAAATCAATTTAAAATTTTTAAAACACTTAAAAATAATAATTAATAATTTAAAAAATTTTTTCAATTACAGTTGACATTCAATATTATATTGGTTTCAGGTGTATACCATATGGTTAGATATTTATATAACTTTTGAGATGATTCCCTCCACCCCCATTAAGTCTGGTACCCACTTATAATCATCTTTTTCATAACAAAGCAAATTCTGAGCACCTTTCTGTCTTTGTTCAGTTCAGAATGACAGATAAAATGTTGAACTCCAACAAGCCTGGGGAAGTCAAAGATGAAGGAGACATTTCCTGCCCCTAAGGACTCTTAGTAGGGCCACCAAGTAAACAGGTAATTTCACTAGCAGGTGGTGTTTTAGAATAACGAAGAAACCCAAGCGAAGCTTAGAGAAATGGAGTTACATAGCTTTATCACGCTGGGGGTCTCAGAGGAGTTGCCTCCAAAGTCTGAGCCAATCAATATGATGGAACCCTTCTTTTATCCCTTTTGTGTTTTTTTTTGTCTAAATATGTTTCATACTTCTAGACCTTTCATGGGCTTTGCAAAAAGTCCCGTGTGTTGGGATAAGGGCCTTCAGACCATATCTAAGGGCCTGGCACCGGTGCTGATAACCCCCTCCAGGGCTGTGTATTATTTATGGTTTATGGCCTCTCTAAATGGGACTAGTACTTTAGGGCAAACAGGTCTTGCAAAACCAGATTGTGGAGAAAGAGGCAGTGACTTGATTATAGGTTATCAAGAATGCACATTAGGTTACTGCACAGATTCAGATTGCTAGGTCCCAAACATCAGGGTCACATTGGAATTAGCCTTTAGCCTTCTTGTTGGCAGGCCCTCATCAGAGGTAAGCACAGGTTGCTATAGGAACATAATGCTTTTGGGAAACTCCTGGGTTTCTTCCTGAAGCAGAAGGAAGGCCTTGTCCCACAAGGAGACATGGGAGGGACATGCTAGGTGGTGAGAACAGCATCCCCATATCGAGGATGGGAGTGGGGACAAACAGGGGAGAACCACTGACTCCTAGATATTCCCAGATCATAAAATGGGAAGTGGATGTTTTCCATAATGACATGACTATCTAGGTAAACCTGCAAAATCATAAGTTTAGAAATTTCCATCTAACTCTTTGTCAGATAAACACAATGCAGAAATAAAAACAACTCAGCCCTAGGAGATATAGTTCAGTGGTTGAGTGTTGTCCATGCCTGAAGGGTCATGGGTTTGATTACTGGTCAGGGCACATACCCAGATTTTGGGTTTGATCCCCAGTCCCATCAATGTTTTTGTCTCACATCGCTGTTTCTTTCTCTCCCTCTCCCTTCCTCTCTCTCAAATTGATTTTTAAAAGTTATCTAAAAAAATAAAAACACCTCTTCTTCACTCACATTGAAATCTCTTCCCTTTTCAAAAGCTTTTAAATAAAATGCCTCTTTACTGTGAGATCTGTTCCTGTGATTATTGGCTTTTTAAAAAAAGATTTCTCCTAAAGAAAGAAAAGTCACCTTTGATCTGACACAACAACAAAAATCTAATCAAGCAAATATATCTATGAGAGGGGTGGAGACAGAGGGAAGCAAGCTTCTTTGAGCCCCATCAAATGTAGGAAAGAGAAAATGCTTCCTTTAAGTGCTGAAAACGAGCACAAAACAGCTTGAAATGTAATCGCCTCTGCTGAATAAAGTGAAACCACATGTGGATCTGACAGCACTCTCTGAGACACAATTAAAGGTCACTTCGTATACAAACATCTCATTCCTCACCAAGAGGGTGGAATTGTTGTCAGCGCTCCCAGCCACTGTGGGGCAGGTGCTACAAGCTGTCCGGGCCCCTTAGGTGGATTAAGGTAACACTGCACAAACCAAAGCTTGAAGTCTAACCACCCAGGAGATGGACAACTCTGGACTACGGCTGCTCCTGCCTTCAAGTCCTAGAAATCAGGACTAAATCAGTTTTAGCCACAGCCAGGCAGCTCAGTGGATTAGAGCATCCTCTTGATACACCAAGGTTGTGGGTTTGATCCCCAGTCAGGGCACATACAAGAATCAAAAAATAAATGCATAAGTAAGTGGAACAACAAGTTTATATCTCCCTATTTTCCTTCTCTCTCTCTCTCTCTCTCTCACTTCCTCTCTCTCAAAAATCAATCAATACCAAAAATATTTTAAATTAAAAAATATAAATTTTAGAATCCTTGCTAATTTAAAGCCATCTCCTCACTCAAAAATACAGCTTCTTTTCTGTTCTGCACACCTTCACCTTATAGCCCCCCCTCGCCCCCTCCCCTTGCAAAGAGAGAAGTTTGGGGAGCATTTAAAATCTTGCTTCCCTGCATATGTCATCAGTTTTGCTCAAATTTCATGAGTGAATTTTAACTCATGAAAATTAGTAGAGAGGTGGAGGGAGGGGAATGGGGGGAAGGGGGAGTCGGGTGCTTCTTCGGGAAGCGGGAGCGCTGCAGCCAGCGCTGCCTTTGGAAATGTCTTCCAGCAGCTGGGAGGTTTCAAGTCAAGACTCCTGCATTCGGGGAAATTGCCATTTTAAAGGGCCCTCGGCCCAGAGGCCTGTCTCCACGGACCATATCCCTTTAAGAAAAGACGCGCTGGAGAACGACCTCAAAGTCTTGCTTTCAAGGGGGAAATCACGTCTAGAAAGCTTTTCCCAGAATGAGAAGCAAATTATTTGATTTTAAAGAGAAGAAATCTTGAGAGCGAGGAGGGAGAGAGGATCAAGAGCCGGTTCCTGTGGACATTAGGGTGGTGAAGGTCTGGGGAGAGGGGAAAGGGGCAGGCTGGAGGGGGTCCCTGGGCGGGGGGGAACCATATGTAATACTTTCAACAATAAAGAATAAAAAGAAAAAGTTCCTGTGAAGCAAGAAGAGACCCTTCCAGTGGAACGCGGCTTCTTTCTTTCCCAGTCCCTTGACACGTTTTGGAGATACTAAGTTTACTAGAGAAATCAGAATAAAGAAGGAGCCTGCGGTCCAAAAAAATCACGTGATCTACACCCCTCCCGCCCTTTATCTCCCTTCCCCCCCCCCCACACACACACACCTCTGCCCTGCGTGCACCACCTTTCACACCGGCATCGTGAGCCGGCCCTTCCACACTTGGGGAAATCCGTGGGTGGGGGAGGCAGAAGGTGGCTGAGAACAAGGTGACCCAAGGAAGCAGTCTGAGTCGCCCTGGTTTGCTCCTACCCCGCCCACCCCTGACACGCTCCCCAATCCACCCGACCCCACTTCCTGTTCTTTGGACCTGGCAGGTGAGCCCAGCGGGCCGCAGATGGTTAAGGAATCTTGGGTGTTTTCTTTGTACTTTTAATTATTCAAGTAATATCTGAATCCATTCTTCTTGGGGGGAAAAAGGTAAATATCAAAGCAAAACCACACCAAACACCATGTCTGTTAGGGTGAAATTATCTGTACGTTTCATTTTCCCCTTCCAGCTTGCCTGGTTTCCATCCCTCCACCCATGTGCTCTTTGTAAGTTGGTATGTACCTTCCAGAGAATAGAGAAATGCGTCTGATTTAGCAACAGAAATACAAGAAAGGTATTCATCAACTTAAAAGCTGAAAGTTATGACATAAATTTGAAAAGAAACCAAAAGCAATCACGTGTTCTTTGCAAAGTCCAGCAAAATTAAGACAGCTTATTGGCACAGATGAGTAAGAGAACAAGCAAGGATGCACTTATAAACAACATAAAAAATAAACAGATATAATGACACAGGAAGAGCAAGACTTTTTAAGTGTTTAAGGCACAATTATGTACCAATTGGCTTGAAAAATCTACCTTTGGCCAGGTGAAAACATGAATTACCAAAATTGACTCAAGCAGGTGTTCTATTTACACCTGAAAGTATTACTTTTCCTTACCTGCTTGCTCAACAGACATTATAAATGCCCACTTTAGAAAATTGTGGGAGAACTCGGTTCCTTTTCTCATGGAATTATTATATTCTTAGAAGGCGAAATGGTTCTGTGTGTCTAGAATTTTATTTCTAAAAATAGGCTCATTTAAAAATTAATTTAGCTCATAGAAATATCTGCCATGGATAAGCCATATTGGTGAGATAAGTTTTTTTCACAAATCATTTTTAATATTTTCTTTAGATGCTAATTAGTTAATCCAGTTCCAGGCTGAAGACTGTTACCAGTTTCTTCTTTAAAAAAAAAAATGTTTTTATTGATTTCAGAGAGGAAAGGAGAGGGAGAGAGAGATAGAAACATCAATGATGAGAGACAACCATTGATTGGCTGCCTCCTGCAAGCCCCCTACTGAGGAACAAACCAGAAACCCAGGCATGACGCTCTATCCACTGAGCCAAACCAGCTAGGGCTTTTACCAGTTTCTTAACAATCTTCCCAGCCCCCTAAAAAAAATTACCACAAAAACAATGGCCAGCCTTTATTTAGGGCTCTGTGCCAGACATATGCATTAGCATGTTTGACCCTCATAATGATGCTTAAAGGCTTGATACCATTACTATACCCATTTTATAGATGACAAAACTGAGGTATGGAGAGATTACTTAAGACAACACAGCTCTGGGTGACAGCATGAGGATTCCAATGGAAAAAGGCTATCATGATGCAGGTCATCAAAGTCTGTACATCACACCAAAGGAGAATGCTTCCTTCCCCACATTTTAACTGTGGAACATCATAATTCCCTGGACAGTGCATTTGTCTTACACAGATGGCTCTTAGCAAGAGTGGGAGTTGAGTCCTGGCTCCTGTGGCTCACTCAGTTGATTATGTATTATCCCCTGCACTGAAAGGTCGCTAGATCAATTCTAGGTCAGAACACATGCTTGGGTAGCCAGCTCAATGCCCAAGCATGCCAATCGATGTTCCACTCTTACATGGATGTCTCTTTCTCTCCCTCTCCCTTCCTTTCTCTGTCCCTTCCTCTCCCTCTTAAAAAAAAAAAAAAAAAAGAGTAGGAGTTGAAGGTAGGAAAAATATCAGATGCCTTCAGGAAAGATGACTAAGGGATTTAGGAAACTGAGGGAGTGTCCGCTAAGTTGAGGTGGAACCTAACTGGAGGTTTAGGGAATACTGTGATAGAGAAAGCACTTGGCCTGGACAGGGCACTTCAGAAATGAAATATCCACACAAGTTAGCATTGTCATCATGACCACTATTGTTATTGCTATGCCTCCCTCCTTTTAATTAGACAATAAATAAAACTTCTAGAGCATTTGATATGTTGCTTCCTAGGAGGATATGGCATCAATTTGCCTCAAATTAACTCGTCAAAATTTTATTTAAAAAATGTTCTTGCTCTGGCTGTTTTTCTCAGTGGTTAGAACAGCAGCCTATGGACTGAAGGTTCACGGGTTCAGTTCTCATCTAAGGCGAAGGATGCTGTGCCTCAATTGTGGGCTCAATCCCAGGCCCCAGTAGGGACTTACGCAGAGGCGGGGAGGGAAGAACAACCAATCCATGTGTCTCTCTCACATGGAGATGTTTTTCTCTGTTTGTCTCTCCCTTTCCCTTCCACTCTCTCTAAAAAATCATCAGAGCCGAAACCGGTTTGGCTCAGTGAATAGAGTGTCGGCCTGTGGACTGAAGAGTCCCAGGTTCGATTCCGGTCAGGGGCATGTATCCTGGTTGCGGGCACATCCCCAGTAGGGGGTGTGCAGAAGACAGCTGATTGATGTCTCTCTCTCATGGATGTTTCTAACTCTCTATCCCTCTCCCTTCCTCTCTGTAAAAAATCAATAAAATACATTAAAAAAAAATAAAAATAAATAAATAAATAAATATCATCAGAGAAAGAATATCCGCAGGTGAGGATTAACAAACAAAAATATCCCTTTTCTTCCTTCTGCCACCTCTCTGTCTCTCCCCTCCCTCCAATCAAAAGGACTGAATGGCTGAATGCTAATCCACTCCACCTGATTGGCTGAGAATGCCATTATCTGCACTCCAAAGGAAGAATGGGCTGTGCAACTGCTATTAAGGGTGGGTAGGAAGGAACTCTTCACCCTCCCGCCTCAGCTCTTTGCACTTCTCAACTTTGCTTCCCCTCTTTCTTCCCAGGCCTGGAAGTATGGGGTCTTAGAGTCCACTTTGGGGAATATTCTAGGGCAGGACAGGACAGGACTGTGGTTCTCTATGTGGTTGTAAACCCCTCCAGGGCTGGGACCTAGGCTCTGCTTTTTTGTGTGTAAGGGCATTCATTAAATATGTGTTGCTTCATAGAGACATTTTTAAAATACACTCGTTAACAGAAAACAGAATATAGACTTTGAGAAAGTCATTTTAGATTTGACTGACACAGGAATTGGTCCAGAAAGCTTCCAGGTAAGTGTGTTACCTGCCATTAGCTGCAGGGAGATTCTGTGAATGGCCTTATTGCTTTCTGTTAAAGGGCGTGTCGTCCCTTTCGCTGTGATAAGTAAAACACAGACCATGTTCCTTTCTAGAAACCCTATCTGCAAGTGCCTATTTAAATAACTAAACTTTTCTGTGGGTGGAAGAAAGAAAAACAAGTTCACCTGCATTTATTTCCTAAGCGCTGTAGAATTTTAAAGGCAGACATATCCTAAAAACTCAGATAAGTGTTTCTCTTCATTTGGTTGTGGGAAGTTAATTTGGTGCTTTCACCTCCTTGAGCCATCTGTCTATGGGTAGTGAGATGCCTCCAGCTGACCTTTCCAAATCCTTTATCATAATGAGGGCTTTGTTGTAAATGTGAAATCAATCAAGAAGCAGGGATAGCTAGTGCATGCCTCTGTTTTATGGTTTCCCTTACTCAGGCTTGTTATTTTCAGGCGACATCCATTGAGCAACTTGTTTCTGAATTAAAGGATTGTTCAATCTGCTGCTTTCCTAAGAAGAATTACATTAAACCACTAAAGTAGGTCTGTGTGCCATCCTGGTTTGGAACAAGTCAGTAATGAACTTTTCAAGTTCAGCCACCAAATGAGCCAATGTGATGGATGTCCTCATTAGCTGAAGCCATCCCCTCAACTCACCTTGCATTGATCACAACCCATGCCACATACATCGAATTAGTCTGAAGAGGTAGGTTTGACAAACTGTGCTTTCTTCAGAGGCTACAATGTTAACTTTGGCAGGATAAATCATTTGTCCTCAGCCTGAAAGGATGAGAGGTGGAAGAAACTCCCTAAAGTACAACAAACCCATTCTGGCAAAGCTAAAACGGCAGATCAGAGACATGGAGGCCGGATGAAGCTGGAAACGAGATTCTGATAGTTTTGGATATTCTAGTATCTGCTGCCACTTACACCGAAGGACTATACTCTAATTGGATTCTTCCGCATTGAAGGCTGGTGAAAATGTACAGACCCCAGTGGACAGGAAACTGGAGCTGCCAGAATCCAGCCTTTTGTGAATGGGGCTGATGCCTGTCCAGGGCCAAAGTAAATGGATCTGTTAGTTGGAAGGTGAGGCTGATTAGTTACGTGGAAATCCTGGCTTTTTCGGCATGATGCACATCCTACCTGCCAAAATCACATGCGCTTAAATAATTTAAAATTGGCTCTCCCAATGGACCCTCTGTACAAAGGAAGAAACAGGAGCCTTTAAAGGTCCGGGGCAACATTATATGGCAAATACAGGACCAGGAGCGAAAGGGCCTAAGGCAAGCTAAATCGTTTTTCTCAGCCTGCATGTTCTTTTAGATCACCAAGAAGCTGGGATAAATAAAATGGTATGATTTCCACTTCTCAAGTGCTGTGGTTTTGGGGTCTCAACTCCAGGTCTACGTTTGCAGTCTCACTGAGCCTAAGTATTTATGTATGTGTAAACAAGTGTAAATATATAGATGTGAAAATATGACACTTCAATGGAAAGTGCTATAGGAACGAAGCTTTGAGGAGTCACGTTTAACTGATTGGTTGGGGACAGAATTTAAACATGTCACATGTGTTCACTTCCTGTTGCTACATGTGGGTTCTTTGACCTACTGACTTTAAAAGGAAAAAAAAAAGAAGCCAGATATTTCTGGAGCTTTTACATTCTCTGTGTTTGAAATAAAGTGAAAATGATGAGGGGGATATGGAAAATTAGTGGTGTATTGATATTTTTTAAAATCCACCTCATTCTTATTTTGCAAAGATTAAATTATTCCTAGACTTTTGTGGAAAATAAAAATTCTGCTTTATGGACAAATGAGTAATAAAACACAGTGAATTTTAGTGAATTCATTTCCTGAAGATAGTTCTCCGCTGCTGAAGTGTGGATCCTGAATAGTCTACTGAGCCAAGTGATTAATTAGAAATGAAGGCAGGAATGAGATGCAGGGTCTTTTAAAAAGAGGCCAAAAATGTCCCTAAGTAATGTTATTGGAGGAACTCGTCTTCCTTTTTCTTTTCCTTTTTGACATGCTGCTGACCATTTTACAAACCAAACTACAAAGCCCACTTGAGTATTAATGATCTCTCAAAGACTTTAGATTAGAGAGAGAGAGAGAGAATGATTGAAAAACGTTGAAAAACTGCTCTAAGCACACAGGCTGGGAAACAAAGGAAGCTCCCATTTTTAGTAGCAGGAGTGATTTGATAGACCGCTCTTAGAAATGAGTTTACTGCTTCCTTAAACTTTGAAACTCTTAAGTCTGGATCACTCAAAGCACAGCAGGCTTCATTTCTGTAATTAACAAAGTTAAACCTGAGTTGTGCTAGGTGTCTGCCTCTTTCCTTGGCAAAGGATCTTTCCTCATCACCAAAAATGAAAGCGAGTTTTCCAACTAATTGTTTAAATCGTGCACCGTGAACAAAAGATGCAGCAGGGAGTACTACCTTTTAGGATGAATTCACAGAGCAACTGCACATAGCTGAACTTGTTTCTTTTGTTCTGAAGGCCTCTGGGGAAGTTGATAAAGTTCTATCGTTCTGCAAGAGACATTCCACAAAAATAATTTGTTTAAATTTTAATTTTTGAAAGACAAGCAAAGATTATAAAGACCAACACAACTTTTAATCTAAATTTGAGAGGGTTGTTTTGAAACAAGAAATATTTAAAAGACATTTGGAGTCTTTTGATTGGTCAAGAATACATAGTTTTAAATAATAATTTTGACTAATAATAGCTAAATGCATTCCAATTATTTAAAAAAAAAAAAAAAGCATGCCCAGCCAGTATTGCTCAGTGGTTGAGCATCACGGTTTGATTCCCGGTCAGGGTACATGCCTGGGTCATGGGCTTGATCTCCACTCAGTGTGAGGCATGCAGGAGGCAGCTGATCAATGATTCTCTCTCCTCATTGATGTTTCTATCTCTTTCTCCCTCTCCCTTCCTCTCTGAATTAATAAAAATATATGTATTTTTAAAAAGCATTATGGTCGTGGCCAGTGTTCTCAGTGGTTAGAGCATTGGCCCACACATTAAGGGTCTCCCGTGCAATTCCAGGTCAAGGGCACCTACCTGAGTGGTAGGTTCCATCTCCAGCTCCAGTTTGGGTAAGTGCAAGGAGGCAAACAATTGATGTGTCTCTTTCATATTGATGTTCCTCTCCCTCTCTCTCTCTCTCTCTCTCTCCCCCACCCCCCTTATTTTCCTCCTCCTCCCTTCCACTCTCTCTCTCTCTCTTTTTTTTTAATCATCTAGTGAGGGTTAACAATAAATAAGTAAGTAAATATCAGTATGTAGGAAACAGTTTATGAGAAAGAATGGATTTCACAAGGAACATCTGAAACTAACAATGAGTACTCATTGTCATTGCCGGGATTGTTTAAAGCCAGGTCAGCAGGGTGATGAGTTTCCAGGTGGAGACACAGTAACCCTGCAACCAAATTCCCAGTTCTCATCCACAACTTGCTACATGCCAGAGCAAATTATTTTTTAATTGAATTTTTAGAAACCAGCTGAGGCCTCTACTTCCTTCAAGTGTGGAACAATCCTAGTTACTTCCTCCTCCTGCTTCCCTCCTGTGGGCCTGGAGGACAAACATGTAAATAATTCCCCCCAGATAGCTGATGAGTGTCTATGGCAGTGTGAGGAGGCCTTTTCTCAACCGTGATGTGTGGTTCCCCTACCCCTCACCCCACTACAGCGTGTCTTAGTTTCTAACCGTGGTTTTGCAAACCCTTGCTTGGCTAGAAATACAATGATAGCTCTCAAACTTCTCATTCCCAATTTAATCTTTAATTGAAAATTCCAGAAATGCCGTAAACCCAAATTGCTCTTTAAAATTATTATTATTATTATTATTATTATTATTATTATTATTATTTATGTAAGTCCTAGCTGAAACCGGTTTGGCTCAGTGGATAGAGTGTCGGCCTTTGGAATGAAGGGTGCCGGGTTTGATTCTGGTCAAGGGCATATACCTTGGTTATGGGCACATCCCCAGTGAGGGGTGTACAGGAGGTAGCTGATCAATGTTTCTCTCTCATCGATGTTTCTCACTCTCTGTCTCTCTCCCTTCCTCTCTGCAAAAAATCAATAAAAATATATTTTTTTAAATGTAAGCCTTAAAAGCTTTAAGGATATGTGTCCAAATGACCTTATCAAGAATTCTGTAAAAATAAACCAGCCTGGCTGGTGTGGCTCAGTAGATTGAGCATCATTCCATGCATGAAGAGTTCAATTCCTGATTAGGACACATGCCTGGGTTCTGGACTCATCCCCATTTGGGGGGTGTAGGAGGCAGATAATCGATGTTTCTATCTCTCTCTCCCTCTTCTTTCCTCTCTCTCTAAAAAAAAAAAAATCAATAAAAACACATTTTAAAAAACAAAAGAGAGACCATTAAACAAGACATTTGGCTTTGGAAGATGATTCCTTCAAAGGTTCTCTCTTTGTTTAAAAAAATAAAAATAAAACAAACACAACACCACAGCCAGAGATTCCTTATAGGGGATGCAAGCTGAGAATGATATGATACATGAATGACCATAATAACCAACCAAACTGAGTTAGCCTCAGTCTGTGGCCTCACATTTAAAGGATAAAAAGGGGAAAAAAAAATTGACTGTGTGAAAAAGTGGTTGAACATCAGCTGCTGTGAAAGGGGGTATAAAAAAAAGACCTAAGAGATAGAGAGCTGCCTTCTGTGAGCAGTGGGAAAGTTTACCCAAATGACAAGCCATCATGTGGGGACGGCCCAACATTCTAAAGAGCATTTCCTTAGATCAAAAAAAAACAGACAGAAGCCCAACATCTATAACTGTGCTGGTTGGTCATGGGTCCTCTTTCCTAGAGTAATTATATGCTACATCTATGAAGCAATGTGTCTAATACCTTAATGCTCTGTATACAGAGGACTGGGGTCATATGACATGGCTATATTTAGAAACAGACTGTTTTCTGTTTTGCTCAACCTTACAATTTTCTGACCTGAAAGAGGAGTTTCAAATGTACATTGATCTTTCTCATATCGTGAATGAACTGAATTAGCACCTGGTTTCAACTGCCAAAAAACTAAAAAAAAAAACAAAAAAAAAAAAAAAAAAAATAAAAAAAAAAGGGGGGGGAGGGGAGTGAGGTGGGGAGGAGGAGAAGTCTGTGTACTCCTAATTCAACATGGGAGGTATAATTTTCCCCTACTTCCTTCAAAAGAACATAACCAGAAAGGTAAGATAATAATAGTTACCAAATTTTATCATTGCTAAAGTATGTACATACCTGAAGAAAGCAACAGTGTGAAATGGTAACATTACCCCCAAGCAATTTAGATGAAAGTCTTAAAAAAAAAAAATACTGTGAATTGTGGAAAAAACTAATTTACATAACTATGTAAAATAACTGAAAAATTAACTCTAAGGAAGCAGGAAAATAATTTATTAGTTACAGAAATGTGTGTGATCCCCTTTCTCATGGAATGTCTGGAAATAATAATGGTTTAAAAAGTGAACAGTTTTTTTTTTTAAGTTAAATGTCATAAACCTCAATTGCCTGTACCAAGCCCAATCCCTTCGAAAGGATGTTTACTGTCTTTAAATATTCTCTCTGTGGGGTAGTTCAAATGTTTTGAAGTTGAAATTTGGAGTGATTATATGTGTGATTAAATTATTGGACTATATTGTGATCAGTTAGAGTTACATTCAAGGTTCCATATGTACAGAATTCATTCATCCATTTGTGCACTATTAATTAAGATTCACCTGTTAAGAATAATGACTACCAACTTACATCCAGGATAGAGACAGGGCAGGTGCTCAATACATAAGTGGATTTTAACATAGTGTCATTGTGTCAGAGTTCCAAAAACTTCCCAGTTTAATCATGGCATATCACATTTGCACTGCTATTTTAATTATGAAAATATCTATTCAAGAAAGGGAGGAAGGGGAGAATCCAAGATGGCGGCATAGGTAAACACCTACACTGCTGCCTCGCACAACAATTTCAAAACTACAACTAAAAGACAGAACGGACATCATCCAGAACCACAGGAAAGCTGGCCGAGTGGAAATCCTACAAATAGAGAGAAAGAGAGGGGCTCACAGAAACCCAGAGGAGCTGCAAAAAGCTGAGGTACGGAGACGCGCGCTGAGAGAGCGGGTGCCGGAGTACCTGGCTGGCTTTCTCTGGCGGGAGGGAAACGGAGACTCTCAACAGCATTGAACACCTTATCTTACGACACTAAACCCCAGATCCAGCCGAAACTCATACGGGGGAGTTTGGACTGTGGAAAGGGAGAGGTGCACGGAAATTTAGGGGAGTCGCAGAAGATCGGGTCCGGTCTCCCACGCGCACGGTGCTGCGCGCAGGACAGACTGCTGATTGTGCCGCTGGCTTTCGCGAGTGGGCGGGAGACAGACCCTCCCAACTGTGCCACTTCTGAGTCCACTGAGCCCCTGTTTCGGGCAAAACCCTGGGGACCTAGACTCGTGTGGTTCTGGCGCTCAGGGGAGATGGAAAGGCAGCGGTTAGAGGCACTGCGGGTACGCGCACACAGGGACCAATCCAGCCATTACCCAGTCACGTGAGACTCGGGGGGCCGTGGAGGGCGGGGCCGCCTGGAAGGCAAGGCGGTCCCTTAAGCCCTGAGACTCCACCCTCCCAAGCTCAGCAGAGGCTTCTGCGGCTTTGCGTCTGCTATCATAGGGCTGAATCCAACACAGAAGTTTCCCCGGCATGGTGAGGATGCCGAGACAGGGGAAGGGATCACAAACAAAAGAAATGGAGGAAAAAAAAAAAAAGAATGGATATAGAGTTCAAAACCACGCTTATGGGGTTTTTCAAGAATATGCTAGAAAAGATGGATAAATTTAGCAAGACCCAAGAGGAGATGAAAAAGGACCAACTAGAGATGCAGGGGAGCCAACTAGGGATGGAAAAGGTTCAACTGGAGATGATAGAGGACCAAATAGAAATTAGACATACACTGCTGAAATAAGGAATATTGTACAGAGTCCTGGCAGCGGACTGGAGAAAGGCAAGAATCAAGTAAAAAATTTGAAATATAAAGAGGCAGACAACATTCGACTGGAAAGGCAAGAAGAGAGGAGAATCCAAAGGTGTGAACATAATGTGGGGAGCCTCTGGGACAGTTTCGAGCGTACCAACATCAGAATTGTGGGGGTGCCAGAAGAAGAGAGAGAGCAAGATACTGAAAACCTATTTAAAGAAATAATGACTGAGGGGGACCAGGATCCGGGGAAGGAGCCACCCGCGTTCCCGGCCCGGAGGCAGGCTCGTCGGCGAGGTCGAGGCCCCGGGGCCTGGGGGGACGTGCCCCGCAGCACAGGGCGCCGGGCTGGGCCCCGCAATGGGGAAACGCAGGTTGGAACGCGGACTAACGGAGCTTCGCTCGGCGCCCCGCCGTCCTCCTCCCAGTGCTGGACTGAGTCCCCGCTGCTGGCGACGCCCGCGGGGGAGAGGGACGGGGCTGGGGGGCTGGGGTGCTGGGGCGCTGGGGCCAGGCTGCAGACGCTGAGACCCTCGCACTGAGGCTGAGGCTGAGACCCTC